>WNHD01003871.1:0-12897 GCA_011057455.1 Ganaspis sp. Gsp50
AAAATTAATTTATTAACAACAATAATATCTCAAAATAGATGAGAGGATTTCTCAAATAAGTAAAAACTTTAGATTTTAGTAATTATTTTTATTTAAAAAACATGGTTTTTGACCATTATTACCATTTTCTTTTATAATTGAGGAAGCAAAGTGCTCGTGAAATGAATACATTATTATAACTCAAAATGAAGAAGAATTCCCAGCTGGTTTATTAAGTTACTCTAAACACAAAGAGTAGCAAGTTGAAAAATAGCAACATTCTAGCATTATTTTATAAAAATTAGTTTATTACCAACAATAGTTTGTTTAAGAAAAGTATTGTGAACAAATTTTATGCTTAAGTTTTTCTATTTAGACACTTTAAACACAAAGAGTATCAAAGTTCAAAAAGCACCAAAATTCTAGCATAATTTTTTAAAAAATTATTTATTAACAACAATAATTTGCTTAAATAATTTTTATAAACTAATTTTATGATTTTGATTTTACATTCAATTCTTGTAAAAACAAAGATTTGTAAAATGCTAACAAAATTAACATTCCAACGTAATTTTATAAAAATTTGTTTATAACTAACAATAATTTGTTTACAAAACTTATTATAAACAAATTTTATGCTTAAGGATTTGATTCACTTGCTTTAAACACAAAGATTTGCAAAATACAAAAAGAACCAACATTCTAGCATGATTTTATAATAATTTGTTTATTAATAACATTAATTTATTAAATGAATTTTATCAACAAATTTATGTTTAAGGTTTTACATTTAGTTATTTTAAACACAAGGAGATGCAAAATTCCAAAAAAGCAACATTCTAGCATTATTCTATAAAAATTTGTTTATTAACAACAATAATTTGTTTAAACAAATTAAAAATTTAATAGAATATCTAGTAATAATTATAAATTATGCTATTTTTTTCAAAATCATATTTTTTCAAAATCATACAAAAAACTATCAAAAAATGAATATAAAATATTTTGTGTCGACTTTTTCTTAGTTTTTTGATTTATGGGGGTTTTTGGGGTCTTATAAAAAATAGGTAATTAAAAGAAATTAATTAATTAACAATTGCGTGTTATTTCATGAACAATTATGAAGTGAAAATGAGTAAACCGGTTAAAAAATATCCATTTTCCACGTTTTTATATCAATTCTAGAAAAAAGTGTTTTTTTCCCATGTGAAATTTCAATGCCCCGGCGGCATCATTAAATATTGTCCGATTGAAAAATAAAAAAATACGGGTCTTTTTATTTTTAATTCTTTACAATTTTGGGTGGTGGCAGCAACAAAATTTTAATAAAAAGTTTTTTCCATGTATTTTTAGACCACCCTAATATATATTAATTCAAAAAACAGAAGCATGCAATATTTTTAAAATGGGTGTTTTAGAAGGCAAATTTTAATTTAATAAAAATCTGCTGGGATCTTGATTCAAATTTTTAACGATATTTTCTTAGAGGAAGTTTAAAATTAAATTTAAAAATTATATTTTATTTTACTCTCTAAATTTGCTTTTTAGTGTTATAAATTAATAAACAACAAATATGCCATATGGTAATAAAAATTAATAATGAAATTAAAAATAAATACATAATATAAATAATAACGCACATGTGGATATGAGTTCAAATGTCTATTCTATATTAATAGCTTTAATTAAAATAAATTGTTCAACGATTATTTAAAAAAAAGCTATTTTAATTGAACATATAATTCCAGTTTTCAAATGTGTATAAATAATAGAAAATTTTCAATGTTTATATTTCTACAGAAACATATACAGGCAGACTTTATATGGCTTCCAGAGACGACAAAACAAGTCAATAAAAAATGAAAGACAGCTCTAAATTTTTAATTTGAGTAATGTTATAAACAAGTGAAAAGAAATTATAAAAACACGAACATTCACTCTGTAGTTTAGTCGAAAAAATTAAATATAGATAATGTTACTTTTTTTACTTTTTAAATTAACAGATTGAAAATAGAGGAAATTTCTAAATATGTCATCAGGACAAGGGGATATTTTGTACTTCTCTGCAAACGTTAAAACTTTGTCCATGATAATTTCCACTTTTTGCAAATTTTCAGTGTGTATATTGTTTTAAATTACAAGAACGTAATTTCACAACTTTAAGTTTCGTAGGGTTGAAAAGACTGCGTGCGCTGAGGGATTAAGAGAGAGAAGCTCGTTTACATCCAGGGTAAAGTTTAGCCAATTTTACAGAGGGGAAATTATTGCACTTTCTGTGTTTTTAAATAATGGAAATATCACGTGTTGATTCATGAATAAATAAAATAAACAAATACTATTAATAAACAAATATCATAAATAAATAAATAAATTGTTCGTAAATTGTAGGAAAAGTCTTATAATTAAACGAGTTTTTAAAAACGAAATATTTCTTTCGTTCGGTCAATTAATTCGACAAAAACAAACATAAATTATTCAAAAAACGACTTAAGAATTAAAAATCCAAAAAAGGGAAAATAAAAAAAGCAAAAAGACATATTTTAAAGCGTTGTAGGTACATTTTATTTTATGAAGAAAAAAACTAAGAAGAAAAGTTTTTACAAAGTTAAAAACTTTATCTTTATATATATATATAGGTATATATATATAATAATAAATCTAATAATATTAATGACTTAAATATAAAAAAATAATACAAAAAGCAGAGAAAATTTTTTAGTGTATTGAAGAGAATTTAATAACATTAAGGTTTAACTTTTTTTATTATTGAAAACAAAAATGACAAAATTATTAAATTATAGAAAGAAGTAACAAAGAAATAATATAATAAATCAATAAAAAGTAAAGGTATTTAAATAAATAAATAATGAAACAATAGGTAGGTAACATTTTTAATTTTCTATGATGTTTAAAATTAAATAACTGCAATTGTTTTTATTAAAAGTGAAAAAAATTGCAAGAATAATATGAAAGAAATATGTTAATTTCTGCAAAGAGATAAAAATCAAGTATTTATATTTTTTAAATATTACTTACTTATCATGTGGTTCAAGTGGCCTAATAAATGGTTCTTCATCCTGTTTAGAAATACTTGGATCTTCAATTTCAGTCTCTATGTCATCGTCAAATTCACTATCACTAATTCCTTTTAATAAAGGTTGTCTATTTATCGAATACGCCATTTATTAATTTTGTGAACTTTTTACTGGAATATATAACATGCAAAATAATGGTGATACAATAAATTTGTCAAAAACAACAATAATAATTAAAATAATAATATGAGGGTGTAAATGATAATAATAATTATTATTATATTTATTAATAATTAATTGTTCACAAGTGAACGGGCAACAAAATCCCTTTAGGGCATTTTTTTGTTATGCAATAAACAATAAATGTCCTTTATTTTTTCAAATAATAATGATAATAATAATAATAAATATTAATAATAAGAGGTCATCCACATATTACGTGAGATCCATGAGGGGGAGAGGGGGTTAGACAAAGTATCACGCTCCATTATAAATTAATATTAAAACAATAGAAAAAGTATCACGATAGGGGGGGGGGGGGGGGGAGTCCAAATTACCCGAAATTTGTATCACGTGATATATGGATGACCCCTAATAGCAATAATCCTCATAATTTTTGTAATAAATCTTATTTACAATTTATTGTTTTTCAAAGTACGCTAAAAAAGTATTGCAATCAATTAATCATAATTTTTAAATCAAAATGTTAATAATTTAAACTTTAAAATAAAAAAGAATGAACAAAGAATTCTATTTCATTTATAAAAAGCATCAAACAAAAGTATTTTTAAATTATTTGTAAATAATAGAAACGGAAGAAGATTAAACTATAATAAAATGAATTGGAAAAAAGCAGATATATTTTTTAATAATAAAAATTACTAAGAGACACCAAATATTCAAAACTTGTATAAATAACAAAAATATTCATAAATAAAAGAAAGTAATTATAAAATAATAAATGAAAAAAATGAAAAATGATATATAATAAAAAAAAATTGGATGAAATCAATTTTTCAAGTTAAGGTATTTCTCGTGCTACACGGCTGTACCAAAATAATTGAGGTTAAGAGGCACTGTAATATCTGTTATCCATTTTTAAACTTAATGTAAATTAAATACTTTATAACTGTTATTTACTATAATAATTTCACTTAATAATTGAAGACCTTTGCAATAGAGCAATGAAATAGCAAATATTAATAATTTTATTTTAATAATTATTTGGCCCTTTTTGATACGTTCCTGTGAAAAACACATACAATTTTCGTATATGTTTAAATACCAATACATACAACAGTTGACGAAATGCAAGTCCTGACAACATAACATTTCCACATTTTTTTCATTGGTTAAAATGAGCGCGATTAGTTTAAAAGGCTTTTTCTAAAAGCTATTTTGAATAATCCCGCTCATTTTCACCAATGATACAATTTGTAAAAGGCATGCTACCTCCCATACCCTTTCCACTCTTATGTATAATATCTCTATGGTTCTTTGCGGCACATTCAGGCACATTGCCACTTCTTTAACTGTCAAATGTAGTATTTCCAAAAAAGAGATTAAAAAAGCAAATTTTATTTATTTATAATTCTTAAACTAGACGTCAACTTATAAAAATTCTAATTTTAATTGATCAGAAACATTTATCTTCGTTACTCACAGTTTTTTCATTGAAATCGTAAGAGTCGTTTAAGAGAAATTAAGAAAATTGTACAGTTTTTCTGGTGTTTGGTGAAGATCCTATGTAAAATTGCAAATTTTAAAATTAAATATCTCGACTTCCAAACGTCAGATCAATGCCAAATTTTAAGGAATGATAAAGAAGATTATGTTTTCTCTAAATACAAATTTTCTTGTGATTTGTAAGAAAACCGTTTTCGCCCGAGAAATACCTTAAGTAGAACATAAAAAGGTGTAAACAAAATTCCTTGGGGACGTATAAAACAATATTAAGGCTGGCATATTTTTCACAAAAATATAACAAACGATGACAAATCTTAGATAAATTTTTCAAATCAAGTAAAATTTTTTAAATTTGTTCTACATTTGTTCTCTAAAAATGTATACTTAAAAGTACTTTTTTAAAATATATTTTTTAAAGTTTGTCATTTTTTGGCTATTTTTAATTTCAAAATAAAAATTGTTTATTCCTTGATGACTTTTAAATTGCTTTCTAAACAAAATGAGATAGAGATAAAGTCGTTTTGATAATTTTTTTTAAAAATAAATAAAAAAAAGTTTATTGATTTTAGTATCAAATTTATTATTTACATTTTTCGTTAATGTTATTTACTTTTCAAAGAGTGAAATTTTAATTTTATTCCTACATCATCAATAATAAAAATGTTCATGATTTTCCACATTTTCTGCTTTTAGCTTTTATTGAATAACTTCATATAAAGGCACAGAGATTGGATAATTATTGAATTTAACATTAGCATACAGGTAATTAAATCCACTTGGAAGCTTCTTATCTATTAGGTAAATGCAATATTAAATTTCTATGTATCAATCTTGTAAAACGTGATATTTAATAACAAAAAATTAGCAATTGAAATCAAGTAAAAAATATTGAATAAAAATATCACAAGGATAAATACAAGTAATAATAAATAAGTTTGTGGACGTCCTTTCTGGTTATTTGTTCAGCAAATATAATTCATTAAAATTAAAAGGTTCAAAACAATACTTCCTCTATGAGAAAACAATAAGATAAAAAACATTAAATCAAAATTATTATTTATAAAAAAACGAATGCAAAAAATAAACGAAAGTATACTGAAATAATAAAATTAACTTACCAAATTTTGTAAAATAGCAAGTTTTCCAGTAGGAAGAATCGGCTACAGAGCTGTTAAGGGTCGACCACTTTGTGCGATTACACATTTAAATAAAAGACGATTAAGAATTATTATTATTAAAAATTGACTACTCTAGTGATTGTTGTTATATCAGGGTCGAAATCTGACACGAAGTGCAACATACTGCACGTGTGACATTGACTGTCAGCAAGTGAACAATGCACTTTCGCATAGAAAGGAACGCCAGATAAATGGCTTTAGCGAGAAATCAATCAGACTTTTCTGTGTACTAAACTATAATCCCAGCAGAAATTATACGTTCCTTTTCCCTCCTACTGTTGCGCTTACGACATTCCGAAGAGTAATCACCCAACCAAATGTCAAAACCAGCTGTGCATTCAACACATCAACACTTCTTGAGCTGCTGAAAAAATTGAATATATAGGTTATAATTTCATGATATAGCAGTTTGCTAGTGTATCAACATATACAAACAGTAGTTTCAACAGCAGAAGATAAGGAAGTTATGTTGTTTGTAACACTAGCGCAACAGTCGTAGACGATTTTGTGCTACTCTTTTGTGAGTTGTGAGTAGTTTAATTGTTATATAGCTACAGAAAATAGTAAAAGTGCAAAATAGGTACTGCTTCTTGAAGTTGGCTACGAATAATGGAGATTTTAAAAGATGAAGGGGTGGTCGTGGTGGTTTGGAGGTTATTTTGCTCCATTGATATTTGTGACCAACTTCAAGAAGCGGTACCTATTTTGCACTTTAACCCATATAGAAAAAGTATAACAATGTTTTTTGAACAATTATAATTATTCATTGTGAGAAAAAATTACCAATAACAAGAAATATTTATTTATATACTTTTCCTTTTTGTTTTACAGTATAGCTTTTCTTGAGATCTAGAACCAAAAACATTTCAGGAACCCAGTCAAATTAGCTGATCAATCCGAGCTAATTTCTTGCAATATACACATTGATGCAAATTTAATGAAAAAACCAATTAATACAGAAAAGTGTAGTGTTTAGAAATTACTTTTAAATTCGTGTTCTTTTATTCCGGATCGAATAGAACAAAGAAAATGCACACAAAATTTCAGGAACGCAGTCAATTTTCCAAAAATGTGAAAAATGATTTTTTGTATAAATTTTGCAGTTATGTACATTTTTTGAAAATTCATGTTGATTCGGGCAAGTGTCAAAAACGTTATAATACTCAATGTTGGGTGCTGATTCAAGGGAATCTAATGGTACAAACAGATTGCCAAAAAAATTTCAGGCACCCAGTCAAATTAGCTTATTAATCCGAGCTAATTTCTTGCAATATACACATTGATGCAAATTTAATGAAAAAACCAATTGATACAGAAAAGTGTAGGGTTTAGGAATTACTTTTAAATTCGTGTTCTTTTATTCCGGATCGAATAGAACAAAGAAAATGCACACAAAATTTCAGGAACGCAGTCAGTTTCCAAAAATGTGAAAAATGACTTTTTGTATAAATTTTGCAGTTACGTACAATTTTTGAAAATTCATGTTGATCCTGGCAAGTCTCAAAAACGATATAATACTCAAACTGGGGTGCATTTTTGTGGGGAATCTAATGGTACAAACAGATTGCCAAAAAAATTTCAGGCACCCAGTCCAATTAGCTGATGAAACCGAGATAATTTCTTGTAATATACACATTGATGCAAATTTTATGAAAAAACCAATTGATACATAAAAGTGTAGCGTTTAGGAGTTACTTTTAAATACGTGTTCTTTTATTCCGAATCGAATAAAAAAAGAAAATGCACAAAAAATTTCAGGAACGAAGTCAATTTTGCAAAAATGTGAACAATGATTTTTTGTATAAATTTTGCAGTTATGTACAATTTTTGAAAATTCATGTTGATTCTGGAAATTGTCAAAAACTTTATAATACTCAAATTGAGGTGCTTCTTTCAAGGGATTCTAATGATACAAACAGATTGCCAAAAAAATTTCAGGAACCCAGTGATATTAGGTGATGAATCCGAGATGATTTTTTGTAATATACACATTGATGCAAATTTTGTGAAAAAACCAATTGATACAGAAAAGTGTAGTGTTTATGAGTACCTTTAAATTCGTGTTCTATTATTCCGAATCGAATAAAAAAAAGAAAATGCACAACAAATTTCAGGAACGCAGTCGATTTTCCAAAAATGTGAAATAGTATATTGTGCACCAAGTAGCGAAAGTAACTGTTTACCGTCGAGTGCAAAGTTTGATGCACGAGTGAAGCGAGTGCAGCAATTTGCACGAGAATGGAAAATGCTCTTTCGTACGAGGTGCACACAGTACTTTGTGTAACACCTGTCAAAGATACGCACCATTTTTAGAGGTTAGGTGCAACATATAATGATTAGTAAGACTTTCGTTAACCCTGCATACGACGATTCTCAAGCTGCGCAACGAAGGCATTAAAAGTCACAAACGTTGCTTTGTTCCCCATATAATATCTCAATTTTTCAAGCTTTTTCAACAAAAAAGACTTTAAACAAAAAAAAAGCTTAAAAAGAACTATGCGCTTATTTATTTCACCGCAAAGTGTGTAGGAAAGTGTACATTACTGCATAGTGTGCAGAAAAGTGTACATTACTGAATAGTGTGCAGGAAAGTGTACATTACTGAATAGTGTGCAGGAAAGTGTACATTCCTGCATAGTATGCAGGAAAGTGAACATTCCTGGACAGTATGCAGAAAAAACCAAATTTGTGCACACTTTTCAGGCATGATAAGTGGCACTTTTCTTAAAGGTGTTATACAAAATGATTTTTTGTATAGATTTTGCAGTTATGTACAATTGTTGAAAATTCATGTTGATCTTGGCAAGTATCAAAAATGTTTTAATACTCAAATTGGGGTGCTTTTATGTGGGGAAACTAATGGTACAAACAGATTACCAAAAAAATTTCAGGAACCCAGTCAAATTAACTGATGAATCCGAGATAATTTCTTATAATATACACATTGATGCTAATTTTATGAAAAAGCCAATTGATACAGAAAAGTGTAGTGTTTAGTAGTTACTTTTAAGTTCGTGTTCTTTTTTTCCGAATCTAATCAAAGAAAGAAGATGCGAAAAAAATTTCAGGATCGCTTTCAGTTTTTTCAAATAAATATTTATTTAAATCAAACAAAAAATTGTTTAAATCAATTATTAATTTTATAAAAAACGATGTGCAACAAACGAAAAAATGCAATTCTTAAACTTTGTAACCTACAATATATTCTTATAAATATTGTTTAAGATGCTTACTTTAAAGATGGAGTAATTAAAATGTAAAGCACACGTGTATATTAAATTTACGACCATTTCTATATAACAGTGACATTTCATTCTGAAGTCTATCCATTTGCAGTTTCAAAATTAGGAACAGTCACAACCACGAAGTAGTATATACTACTTCGTGGTCACAACAGTTTTTTTATTTATCTTTTTTCATAAGTTCTCTTCTATACAGTTTTAAGTTGAAATGTACCAAAATCTGAAATTGAAATTTTTGATTCCAAATTAGCGCGCATGTAGGCAATTCTCGACAGTTGTGATTGTCACGCTTGTGGGGCAAAATTAACATGTGTCTATCGTTATTTTTAAAAGTGCGCCTTTGTTACCCAAAATATTATTTTGCAGAACCAAAAATGGAGTTTAACAATATGCTGGAAATTCTAAAAACTGAACAAGAGGATGAAGCGTTTTTTAAAGCATTTTTGAAAGCAGTTAAAAAACAAGATGAGGACATGATTAATTTATTGACAAAGGAAGAAGACGTTCTTCAGAAACAATTTGGGGACAATAAGGAAACATTGCTACATGTTGTAACGAAGCAAGGCACAGTACAAACTGCTATCCTGTTGTGTAAGCTTGGATCTGATGTTAACGCCCAAAATAGAGAAGGTGAAACTCCGATTTTTCAAGCTATTACACATTCTGCTGACATGGTAAACATTCTTGTAAAAAATGGAGCTGATGTTAACATTCTGAATAAAAATGGCGAAGGTGCTCTTTATCAATCCGTTCAGCAACAACATCTGGAATTTGTCCACTTCTTTCTTAAAGAAAATGCAAACGTAAATTCTAAAAACGCATATGGAATGGCTCCCTTTTTAGAAGCTTGCAGGGCTGGAAATTCCAAATTGATGAAGCTTCTTTTCCAATTCGGTGCTGATTTTCAAATTCTGGATGACAATAGAACTTCGGCTCTCCATTACGCGATGATTGGAAACTCGATAGAGATTATTGAATTTCTGTTGGAGAAAGGTATTGATATTGATATTAAAAATAAAGACGGCTGCACTCCGCTTTTGTTTGCTATTCAAGACAGAAGGAAAAGCTGTTTTGAAGCTATTGAATATCTTTTAGATCGTGGAGCGGACATTAATGCCACAGCTAACGTAGGTTTTACAGCTCTGCATATTGCCAGTTATTTAGAGTGGTGGGAAGTTACCGAGTGCTTAATAGAATTTGGCTTTGACTTTAGAGTTAAATATGATCTCGATCCGGAACCTATGTCATCTAACATTGTTGAACACAGATCTTATTCCCCCTGGTGTCCTAATAGAAAAGTGCTTCTTTCCTTGATTGCATTGAAAGAGGACGAGTTAGGGGACTATATAGACAGTTATTTTCAATATAATTTGAATGACTCACAAACTGTGGGACTCAGGTTTCAAGACACAAAACTTGAACTGGAAAAACTCAAGTCTAGGACAATTATAAGTGAGACGGAACTAACGTTGTATGATTTTTTGACCTGTGACTTTTACACTGCAGTTGAAATCGCCAAGAATAAGGAAGTTAAGAAAGTTCTTAGATCTGTTGAGCTCAGAGATGAGTTTTATTACTATGAATTTTTATTTGATATGCGTCTTATACGGGCAGAAAATTTAAAGGAGTATGTGAATATGATTGAAGAGTTTCTAAAGAATTATGGGGCATTTGGATTACCGATTTCTGTTATCAGTAAAATTTTGAGCTATCTTCGTTCAAAGGACTTTCGAATTTTTGGCAAAATATTATCTTCACGTGAAAGAATACCGAATTGAGAGTGACAGAACTTTGTAATTTCGAATTCATCCTTTTAATCAGGTGAATTCTTATTTTTGGTAAACCAAGGTCAACTTTTTATAGAAATTAAAATGGGTCTTACCAATTGGCAGCTTTTTTAAAAAAAGTTTTAAAATCTATCAACTATTAATTGAAAAAAAGTAACTATTTATTCTCTATTGCAGGCTTGAGAGCCGAACTTTTTACATCTGTCTTCCCATCAAAGAAAAAAACTAATTCAGGAAAATTAAAATCAATTTGACTTTTTCATTCGTATTCATGGATAAGCAAGATTCATTGAAGCTCTTCGCGTATTCGTTTCGATTTGTTTTGATTAGAATATATTTTTTCTTGCACATTATTATACATACCCTGCACAAGAATGCTGATTCTGTACAGATCGATTCAGTACATTGGTGACGATGGGTGGACGGCGCACAGTAGGGCAGAATTCCCTAAAGTTGCCAAAAATTAAATAAAAAAAAAGTGATTGCAGTATACTTTTATCATATTGCTGCACTTATTAAATAACTATTGGTCCTAATAGTGGGGGTTGAAATTTCGATGTTTTAGGTGACACCGGCATTTTCAATTCTGTATAACTTTGTTAAAACTTTACGAATTTAAAATTTTAAATAATTTTTCGTGTACTATTAAATGCTTAGCGTTAAATCTCTATTTCTTCCAAATTAAAGTTTATTTTTTGATTTTAACCTATTTGGGTATTTTTAATTTTTTTATTTTATTTTCATTGTAAAGCTAAGATTTTTTGAATAAAATATGTCATTTTCAAAGTGGTATTTCCGTCACTTTGAATGAAAATGAAGAGCAAGACAGGAAGCGCGCCCGCATCAATGACGACAGGTCCTGATCCATCTCTGAAATACATTGACGCGACGCGCGCCGTAAACTTTGTTCTTTATTTTCTTTTAATCTTACGGTCATTCTACTTTAGAATTTACACATTATATTGGAAAAAATCTCAGCTTTCCAATGATAATTAAAAAAAATTAAAAATCCCTAAATAGGTCAACATAAATAATAAGCGTTAATTTTGAAAAAAGGGTGAAAATATTTTTTAATAAACTTCCAATGGTAAACATTTAAAAGCGAAAATGCTTTAAAATTGATTTTATAAAAATCAAAATCCGTAAACTTTTGACAAAGTTATATGAATTTGAAAATAACGATGTCAACTAAAACATCGAAACTTTAACCCCACTACTTTTTACAATTGTTTATTTCACCAGATAATTTTAGGGATTTATGACTTTCATAAAGGAATATAATATAATGTTTTATATCTTATTACAGATTCGTAATTAGCGACCCAAAAAACCCCCATAAAACAAATCTCAACTAAATCGGTTTGATTTTAAAACAATTCGTCCGCCATTTTGGATCCGCCATTTTGAAGTTTTGATATTTTACTGCAGATTCGTAATCAGCAACCCAAAAAACCCCCATTTAACGAATCTCAACTAAATCCGTTCGATTTTAAAACAATTCGTTCGACATTTTGGTCAAGAGTTGAGTATACTCTATAAAATTTTTACAAAAATTGAAGTTGCTCGCGGAACAATCCTAGGAAGTTACCTTTCCGCGTCGAAGAATCCAATATTGAATCCCAACAAATTATACTTTGATTTTTATAAAGGATATTTCCCTCAGCTCAAAATAGCAAAATCGTTATTCGGAAAACTGCAGTATTCCAATAATGCACATATATGTACATAAAGATAAATCAGTACATTTTTTAAAATTTTGAATAAAGTTTATAATTTCCTAAAAATCAGGTTTGTTTTTATTTATTATGATTGGTATTTCACAGGCTTTAGTAAAATCCTATCCTACAAAAAACAATGTATAGTAAGGGCCCAGTACAAAATATTTATTGGGCCCTATTGAAAATTCTCATGTGAGTACTCATATGAGACCTCACATGAGAACTCACATGGGAACTCACATGGGAACACACATGGGAACTCACATGAGATT
>WNHD01003872.1:0-14174 GCA_011057455.1 Ganaspis sp. Gsp50
AAATTACAATCGATTACTATTGCGATCAAATAAAATTACTATGGATTTCAATTGCGACGAATTAAAATTACTTTCGATTAATATTACTATCGATTAAAATTACTATCGATTACTATTGCGATCGATTAAAATTACTTTCGATTAATATTACTATCGATTAAAGCTGCTGTCCATTAAAATTACACTCGATTGAAAGTGATATCGATTAAAATTACTATCGATTAAAAATGCTATCGATTAAAATTACAATCGATTACTATTGCGATGAATTATAATTACTATGGATTGCAATTGCGGCTAATTAAAATTACTTTCAATTAATATTACTATCGATTAAAGCTGCTCTCGATTAAAATTACACTCGATTGAAAGTGCTATCGATTAAAATGGCTATCGATTACTATTGCGATCAATTAAAATTACTATGGATTGCAATTGCGATCGATTACAATTACAATCGATTACTATTGCGATGAATTATAATTACTATGGATTACAATTGCGGCTAATTAAAATTACTTTCAATTAATATTACTATCGATTAAAATTACTATCGATTACTATTGCGGTCAATTAAAATTACTATGAATTTCAATTGCGACGAATTAAAATTATTTTCGATTAATAGTACTATCGATTAAAGCTGCTATCGATTAATATTACTATCGATTAAAAGTGCTATCAATTAAAATTACAATCGATTACAATTGCCCTCAATTGAAATTACTTGAGCGAACAATATTAGTTTATGATCATCTGAATTTCAATTAATTGCAATCATGATTAATTAAATTAGCAACAGATTAAAATTTGCAACCACTTAAGATTGTGATCGATTGAAATTGTGATTAATTCAAATTGTTCTGGATTAAAAAAATGATAATGAATGAAAATTGCGAACAATTTCTCTTGATTAAAATCTTTCACTGAAATATAATTAATAACCGGAAAATTCTGACGCAGTCTTGGAATGCGAACTTGTGCACACGGGGATGTTGCGGTCTCGAATCTTTTCGAAATATTGGTTTTTATAGATACTGCATTCTAGTTTTGGCACACTCGAACGGAACAAGAGCAGAGATTCGCTTACGAGATTGCACGACGCTAGCTTGTACATGATAGAGACTAAGCATAAATTACTCTCAAAGTGGCAGTGAACTGAGTCATGCTAGTTCGATTAAATGCTGAAGTTCACACGGAAACTTGTTTTTGCAAACTCAAAGTATTCAAAACTTAAAGATTTTTTTTCAAATTCAGGATAAATTTTTTCATTTCGTTAAAATAAATACATAATCACTCACAAGTTAAATTAAAATGAGCAGCACTTTCTGTATACGATGGAGCAAAATAATTATATTTTGAAATTTGTATTTGAATTTACTTTGTATTTGTAATTAATTTGAATTTAATTTGAATTTAGTTTTTATTTGTATTTAATTTGAATTTAGTTTCTATTTGTATTTAATTTGAATTTACTTTGTATTTGTATTTAATTTGAATTCAATTTGAATTTAGTTTCTATTTTTTGCTGGAACCATTTAGATAAAATTCAATTTGGATTGATTTTAAGACCAAACACTAATTGTAAGTCTTGTTTTCAGCAACAAAATTAACTGTTTGTTTAACTGTTTAATTAGCTGTGTGTTTTAAAACTTTCTCCTTTTTTTGCGTACGTTTGAAAAAATAGTTTGAAAACCGTATTCAAGTAATCGCAGAGTGCTATGACCTCATGTTATTGGCAATTACGTTTACAGAAGATGTTACAAGAGAATAACCGTTTCGTCGACACTTAAGACGTCAGTTACGATCCTAGTAAAAACGTTTTAGAGCGAAGATAACGTGGATATCAAAATTGGTCACCTCTTTCTCGTGAACAAAAAATCCTACATTGTGACATTAATGTTCCACATATCGAGTAAAAGTTTTAAGCATTTTTCTCCAAAAACATTTTTTATAGCGTTAAATATTTTATCTTCCATTGAAAAAGAGTCAATCTTTTTCTAAAATTCAAAGAAAATATCCCAAAACGTCAAAGATTTAGACTTCAATAATAAGAATTGAGATTTGTGGGTTCTGTTGTGTATCTGATAATTCAGATAAAATAAATTAATAATCATTTAATTGTTAATATAATATTATTCAATAACTTAACGTCTGAGTATTTAGTAATATTAACAAAAAGCGATAGCTTCAAACAAAAATAATGAATTCAATTTATTTTGACTGAATTAACAAAAGAAAAAACGATACCTTCAGATAATACAAATTCATTCGATTTATTTTATCTGAAGCTATCGTTTTTCCTTCTGTTAACTTGCAATAAATAATATATTAATTATTAACATTTAATTATAATTATTAACATTTAATTATGATTATTAACATTTAATTATAATTATTAACATTTAATTATGATTATTAACATTTAATTATAATTGTTAACATTTAATTATAATTATTAACATTTAATTATAATTATTAACATTTAATAATAATTAATATAATGCATAATACTGCATAATTGCAGTAGCTAGTAATGCGCGACAAATATTCTGAACAATATTCCTTGCGGTGATTAAATAAAGATCTCAGTGAATCGAAAAGAAAAAAAATTAACGAGTAGTCATGCATTTTAAAATTCAAGACTACAATCTCGGTTCCGGAATTGATTTTCGTATAAGTCTTAACGAGAATCCAGAAAGGTTAATGGGATTTGCAAAAGTCCTCTTACCTAGAAGAGCTGCCGATACTACTTATGCTGGCACCATCAGCCGTTCTTCTTTGTTCCCTGGAACCATCGCAGTCGGTGATATCGCACTCAGAAGTATCTGAATCACTAAGTCTCGAGGTTGTTGACGGTGGACTAAGATGGCAATCACCTGGCGTCGTCACATCGTCTACAAAGTCCTGATAATGACTGCAAACGGATCGAATAAATTACCATTTAATTCACTAACAATTCTAGAATATATCAACCTACCGTTAAATGATTTTGAAAATCACTAAGCACTCGAAAAACAATTTTTTTCCTTCAAAGAAAAAGTGTTTGAATAAAAGAAATATTCGAGCATCGCTTTGTGCAGTCTAAGAACAATTTTTTTTACGCAAAGAATAATAAAGAACAATTTTTTTAATCAAATTACTTTCTCATTTTTTTAATCAAATTTCTTTGTCATTTTTTTAATAAAATTCAGAGTTAATTTGAAACTGTGAAATCCAATAGCAAAAATATCTAATTGGTCAAGATTTTGTATAATCGATTTGGTACTTTTGGGATTAATTTGATACTTTTTCGTATCAAGTTAATAGTTACAAATAAATTGTGTTTATCAAGTAAATTAATGTTCCACTGTTCATTGCTATAAATGTATTTTTAATTGATGATTCAAATAAATTCATTTTTAATTGTTGATTCAAATAAATTTATTTTTAATTGTTTATCCAAATAAATTAATGTTTCATTGTCCATTGCAATAAATTTGTTTTTAATTGATAATTCCAACAAGTGTATTTTTAATTACTGATTCAAATAATTCGGCTTGATTTAGTTTTAATTGTTGATTCAAAGAAATTTATTTTTAATTGTTAATCCACATAAATTAATATTTCAATGTTCATTGCAATAAATTTATTTTTAATTGCTCATTCAAACAAATATATTTTTAATTGCTGATTCAAATAAATGTATTTTTAATTATTGATTCAAATAAATGTATTTTTAATTCATGATTCAAATGAATTTCCGTTAAACTTTCTCTATTCAAATGCATTTTATTAATTCTATGACTTGAAAAACCTGTTTTTAGTTTTACTGATAAAAATCAATTTCATTTCAATTCTTTTAGTCTTACCTAGTATGGCGATGTTCTTCATGGGCAGTCAAATAATGCCACTCCAACTCATCATTAAGTGAAGAAGAAGCTAGTGTTATGATGGCTTCTCCAATGAAATCATTCGCACCATATCTACCATAGTCCCAAACAGTAATTTCTAAAGCACGTTGCCTTAATTCTGACCATCTGATTCCATTGTAAACGAAATTTTGGTCCCACCTTGGGTCATTTGTGTTAGCCAAGGGTTTCGTTCGCTTTTTGGACTTTTCACTGCAAAATAACCAACCCAAAATTTTAAAACCCTTTTACCTTAAACTTATCGTACAGAAATATGTACAGGAAGGGAGATTTCAAATCAGACAGTAGAAAAAGCCAGTACAATCAGACCAACGTAATAAGAAATTTGTTATTATTTGTTATCTTTAAAGATTTTAAATTGTTAGTAGAGAAAGTAGGTATGGTCAGACCAATGCAACAGATTTAAAATCAGTAGAAAATGCAAGAATGGTCAGACCAATAAATTAGGCTAAATGTACTTGCTTTCTCTACTGACTGATTTTAAATCTCCTTATGTCGGTCTGACCGTGCTTGCTTTTTCTACTAACTGGTTTGAAATCTCCTTTTTTTACTATGCTTCCTATTGCTCTCTAGCAAAAAAAGGAGATTTACATACTAGCTTGTATGTACAATATTCTGTAAACTACCTCATCTATTTTTTATTACACATAATACTGGTTTTATTATATTTTCTATTTAATCTACTAATCCATTATTTTTAATTGGAACTTTAATTTATTGATTACTAATTCAAATTAAAACTTTATTTTATTAATTATTAATAAAATACAATTAATAAATTTAATTATTAATTATTAACTTAAGTTAGAACTTTAGTTTATTAATTATTAAATTTAATTTATTTTACGTATTATTATTACGAGTGAGTAAAGAAGCTGTCGAAGAAAAAGCCAGACGCATGAAAAAAGCGTGAATTATACGATGGTCTGCCTATTGATGACTTTTTCTACTGACTAGGAGATTTCAAAATTAATAGTAGAAACAGTTCGCTTTAGTCAGACTTTATGTGCATCGGTATAACACACTCTTTCCGTTCTTTTGGAAATTCCAAACCAAGCAGAAATAGATAAAAATAATAAGTAAATAATAATCACACGAAATGCGTAACGTCTGACTTGTTTACTCTTTCTACTGACGAATTCGAAATTTTCCAGTCAGTAGAGAAAGTAAACACTAGTCAGACCAAAACATACTTTAGACTCTTTTTACTCTTTCTATAAATATACAAATCTTATTTATAATATTATTAAGATTTTAATTAATATTATATTTAATATTATAGTAACAATGGAGAGGAATCAGTTTCTACATTCTTAAATCTTATTTATCTTACAAACGTCACAATAAATCATTAATTTCTCTTACACTACATAAATATAATTAATACATAAGTACTATAAATTTACATTTTTTCACTGATAGACAAATTATTTCTTTTATTTCTTTCTTAAAATAACACGAATCCCAAATCGCAGGATTCACTTTTCCAAAATTCAAGGTCAAATTTTCTACGGGAAATGATGTCGATTTTGTAGCTGTTGAGCTTGCTTTTTTGCTACTTAATGGCACTATTTTCTTATAGAGAAAGTTTTTTTTTTAGTACAGATAGTATTTAATTGAAAATAAAAGCGGATACAGAAAAAAGTAAAAAAAAATCATAATGATCGAATTTACAATTTGAAGTTGAAGAAACAACCAAAGTTTGCGACCATAATACTAGGTCACCCTCGAATTGGCACAGTTGCCAAATTCACCACCCAGCATGGATCTTTTGGCTGGTAACAATTTCTTTGTTAAATCATTTATCTTGGTACGTCAGAGCTAAAATTACAATCATTTTCTTCAAGGCGATTTTCCAATATGTTCGCATAAAAAATGTGCTCTTTTCATTCATAATTTAAATCAATTTAAAACTCTTTAAATCACAATTAGAACGTTAACACCGCAAATTAACAAATGATAAATTTTTTTCTTTTTTAAATGTAATCGTCGACGACTAAAATTAATGTTACTTTTATAATTTTGAGTGCCTACTTGTTTACAAAAGTAACGATAATTCAAATTTTATGTAAATATATTTTTAGACAAGGTTTATATTTGAGGAAATAAAATATTTTAATCAAATGTATTTTCTTATCGAATCATATGAACATTTGAACCAAAGGTTCTAAGAGAGCATTTTTTGGTAACTTTTTGGTAACGTTTTTGTTACTTTTTGGCAACGAATAAAGAGGCATAAAAAATAACAACATAATAATTATTCCTCAAAGCTGAGTATTCAACGACTACTATCATTATTGTTAAGGTCTAACAATTCAAGAAAAAATTTAGAGAAGTCATTTATTTGAATATTATTTGAAAAAATTGAATTAACAGCAGCCTAAGTATTGTAATAGTGACGTTTTATTTAATGAACACCAAAAGAAAAGATTTCGCGAAACAAAAATTAAAGTATTTTATCCATTTATTATTGCTGCCAGAATATTTTCGATTCATTAAGAAATTTTCAAATTCGAATAATAAATATATATTTTTATTGCAGAAATAAATAAATGAATCGAAAATGAAAACTTACATTAAGATTAAAAACTTAAATCAAGAATATAAACTTGAATCAAGAATAAAATCTTGAATCAAGACTAAGAACTTGAATCAAGAATAAAATCTTGAATCAAGACTAAGAACTTGAATCAAGAATGAAAACTTGAATGAAGAATAAACACTTTAATCAAGACTAAGAACTTGAATAAAGAATGGAAACATGAATGAAGAATAAAAGCTTGAATCAAGAATGGAAACTTGAATGAAGAATAAAAGCTTGAATCAAGAATGTGAACTTGAATGAAGAATAAAAGATTGAATCAAGAATAAGAACTTGAATGAAGAATGTAAACTTGAATCAAGAAGAATAACTTGAATCAAGAATAAGAACTTGAATCAAGAATGGAACTGGAATTAAGAATAAAAACATGAATCAAGAATAAATGATTGAATCAAGAATAAGAACTTGAATCAAGAAAGGAAATTTGAATCAAGAATAAAAGCTTGAATCAAGATAAAAACTTGAATCAAAGCTAAGAACTTGAATCAAGAATGAAAACTTGAATCAAGAATAAAACTTTAATCAAGAATGGAAACTTGAATGAAAAATAAAAGATTGAATCAAGAATAAGAACTTGAATCAAGAATGTAAACTTGAATCAAGAATAAGAACTTGAATCAAGAATGGAAACTGGAATTAAGAATAAAAACTTGAATCAAGAATAAAAGCTTGAATCAAGAATAAGAACTAGAATCAAGA
The DNA here is from genome assembly GCA_011057455.1 of Ganaspis sp. Gsp50. Classification (NCBI taxonomy): domain Eukaryota; kingdom Metazoa; phylum Arthropoda; class Insecta; order Hymenoptera; family Figitidae; genus Ganaspis; species Ganaspis sp. Gsp50. Next base: position 7,213 of record WNHD01003872.1, read on the forward strand.
AAGGAAACTTGAGTCAAGAATAACAGCTTGAATCAAGATAAAAACTTGAATCAAGACTAAGAGCTTGAATCAAGACTAAGAACTTGAATGAAGAAAGGAAATTTGAATCAAGAATAAAAGCTTGAATCAAGATAAAAACTTGAATCAAGAAGGAAAACTTGAATGAAGAATAAAAACTTTAATCAAGACTAAGAACTTGAATCAAGAATGGAAACTGGAATCAAGAATAAAAACTTGAATCAAGAATAAAAGCTTGAATCAAGAATAAGAACTTGAATGAAGAAAGGAAACTTGAATCAAGAATAAAAGCTTGAATCAAGAATAAAAGCTTGAATCAAGAATAAAAGCTTGGATCAAGAATAAGAACTTGAATCACGAATGGAATCTTGAATGAAGAATAAAATCTTGAATTAAGATTAAATACTTGAATCAAGAATGTGAACTTGAATCAAGAATAAGAACTTGAATGAAGAAAGGAAACTTGAATGAAGAATAAAAGCTTGAATCAAGATAAAAACTTGAATCAAGACTAAGAACTTGAATTCAGAATAAAAGCTTGAATCAAGAATAAGAACTTGAATCAAGAATAAAAACTTGAATCAAGAATAAAAATTTGATTCACGTATAAATACTCGAATCAGGTGTGGGAACTTAAGAAAAGAATAAAAATTTGTATTAAGAATACAAATTTAAATGTATATTAAATACTTGTATCAAGAATAAATCCTTGAGTAAAGAATAGTTATACTTGAACCAAGAATAAATATTCTGGTCGAATTCTAAAAATAAATTAGCTTAAATCCAATAATCGTAGATGTCTAATATAATTCTTAATTATAATTTAAAGGCTTTAAATTAATTTAATTTTAAATCAGAAAATACAAAAAATGGACCTACCTTCGGTCTGGAAGTAAAAATATTTTGGCATAAGGACTTCTGGATTGGCCATTGCTTCGAGGAGGGAGTCCAGTTGCGCATACTAGGGTGACAATCAACTGAAGAGCCACAGGATCCAAGTTCAACTTCACCTGGATACGTCCTCCGAAATTTACGTTTCCGGTAGTTTGGCGTATGTGTCTTGCTCTTCCTTGAGTGTGAATATCCGGTGAACCCGGTGACGTCACTAAAACCGAAGGCTTTTCTCGCCTTGCATCGTACAACTCTGCAAAGATCGCGAAAATCGACTTAATCCCTGAATCTCTAGAACTTTTAGATAAAGCACTGAACCACAAATTCACGTACAAACGGAATAATTTAGACTGCGGAAAAGAAATTTTCATTTCTTTTTCCATTTACAAGTATTTACAGTAGTGCAGTTTTGGTATGTTTTGTAAATATTACAATTTTTTGGTAATTTTGTAAAAACGGAAAGAATATTAAAAAAATAAAAATCGTGTTACAAAAATGTTTTTCGTTCTTTTAGAATGTAGATTATTTGGTTCATATTAATATTATATATAGAAAATAAAAGAAAAAGAATAGATATAGAAAAAATAAAAGATTATAAAAGAAAAACTCATATAAAAGAATTCCGTGTACATTTAGGGATTATGTACAGTTGAGGAAGAACATTTCGAACAACACTTAATCTTTTACTGATTTCATAAATAGAAAGAATAAAATTATGAAATTGTAATATAAAATACATCAAATTATTATTGAAATATGTAATGAGGAAAAAAGACAGTTTTTAATTTGTACATAGTGAAAGAAGAAAATAATCAATTTACATAAAAATCGTACAAAGAATTAATTAAAAAGAAAAAAATGCAAAGAGCTGCATTTAGAAGTTGCAATTAACATAGTTGATTGATTAGTTAAGAATTATTTTGCAGGTAATATTGAAAAAATATGTAAATAATAACAAAAAGAATTTAGTTAAAAATTTCAAATATACGTGATAATATACAAAGTTCTTTTCATTTATTAAACAATAAAATTATTAAATTGATCCGCCGGTGAAGAGTTAATTTCGTTAACCCTTCGTTCAGTGACTTTTCAACTGTCCCAGGGATAAACGAAAGTCGCTCATAAATAAAATCACAAAGAAAATAAAAGAAAGTTCTGTTTTAAACAAAAAATTTTGAGAATGATTTGAAATTCTATTTCCAGATAGAATTTGTTTAAAAAAATAAAATATTGGATTTTATTCATAATTGTATAACTGTAAATATATTTAAGATATCTAAATATAAATTTAAATAGATATTTAGTATATCTAAATATATATTTATGTAGCTGTATATTTAGTATATCTAAATATATATTTATGTAGCTGTATATTTAATATATCTACATATATATTTAAATAGCTGTATATTTAATATATCTAAATATATATTTAAACAGCTGTATATTTAATATATCTAAAAATATATTTAAATAGCTGTATATTTAATATATTTAAATATATTTTCACTATATAATAATAAATATATTATATTAAATTGTGTAACAAAACATTGCAATTTCTGACAAATTGTTGTAAAAATATTGAAAACCATTTGATTAAATTTCCTCAAGGAATCTGTAAGATTCAATCTTGAAAATGTTGAGCAAACTTTCGTACAGAGAAAAGTTTGTAAATAAATTATTCTCTAACGCCTTTAGCCATTTACTATCAGAAGCATGCATTTTACTGTACAGCTTCGATGCTAAAGCTATTTCCGCCTTGAAAATGCCTTTTTTTATAACGAAGTGGCAGCCAAGCTTCGCAATAAATCTAATGCCGTCGAAATCCAGTATAGCAGCAAATGATACTTATCTAAGAGCATATATCACTCCATCATAATTTTCCGCAAACACAGTTTTTCAGATAAAACTGTGATGGCATTCATTTTTAGCTTCCCGTTATGACTTAAAAGTTAATGTTTACCATGTAGCATATGAGTGGAACTTAAAAAATGTGTTTAGACTCAAGACAGTCATGGAGTCTGAACACAGGACGTACCGTAAACGGAATGTTGAATGTTTACGTATGTAAAGGGAATGTTGAAAATTTTGCACGAAATACAGGAAGAGAATCAGAGGCGCTCAGCTGTATACTTAAGGTTTTTCGCAGCGAGTGGAATCAACAGTAACTAAGGTATTTAGAGATACAGAAATTATAATACAAGTTGTTGCTCCCATAAAATTAGTAGTAGAGAGGCTGGGTGTTATATTAGCAGGGGTGCATCAGCACTACTATCTACTAACTACTAGTATCCAACAACAACAATTTTCTAGGCAGGTATATCAGTTTAATTGTAAATGGTCCTAAAACATTTAAGGCTATATATAATAATACTTTACTTAAGATCATACAAGAAAAAAGGAACATTCAGTCAAACTCAAAATAAATATGTAAGCCTACCCCAAAGGATATATTTCTTAAGACCTGGAATTCGAAACATCATATAATCTGTGACAATATAGCTGTGTGTCAATTCTATGAGCGCGCGAAATGATGTTCTTAATCCCCAATCATCCGAATTGAAACCAGTTTTACCGTTTATTGTTTATTGACAGTTATTAGTCTAATAGAGAGAATTCTGCATTTTGCGTTTATTTGCATGTATTTCTTAATTTTATGATCAACACCTTTTCTTAACATTATGATCAACAACTTTCTGTTAACACTAGGATCAACAACTTTTTTTTAATATTATAATATCCTATAGGATCAACAGATTTCTTTTAACATCGTGATCAACAACATTTTGTTAACATTATGATCAACAACTTTTTCAAGATATTATGATCAACAACTTTTTCAAGATATTTTGGTCAACAGCTGATCCTTGATATTATGATTAAAAAGTATTTTTTTGATATTGAATAAGCATTTTTGTTACTTTTTAACGAATATCCGTATCAACAATCAATATTGTTATCCATATTAAAAAAAGTTAAAACATTAATGTCTTAATTTTGTTTTCCTAGATGGATTCTAGATTGGATTCTAGATGGAACAATTTTAAAGATATTAAAACAATGATTCCAGAACGTACTTCATTGAGAGAAATAGATATAGCACTGGCGACTATCAAAATGGTACAAGGTACTTTGAAATTGGTATTGGATACTTTCAAGATGATGTTTAAGTGTTTTAAAATGTTACTGGGTAACATTTAAGATGATGCTACGTATCTTCGAAAGGGTACTAAGTACACTTGAAAATGGCAGAAAGCATTTTTAAAATGGTACCAAGTAATCTTTAAATAGTACACAGAAAATAGAAAGTCTTAAACCGTTTACACATTTAGTTAATTTCGTGGCTTAAAACAAGACTAAGTCATTTTTTGGTCTTAAAATCAGTCCGAATTGACACTTATGTAAACGGTTCCAGCAAAAAATGGGCTGAAAACAATACTTTTTTTTCAGTGTACTAAGCATCTTCAAAATGATACTATGCATCTTCAAAATGATACTAAGCATCTTTAAAATGATACTGAGCATCTTTAAAATGATACTGAGCATCTTTAAAATGATACTGAGCATCTTTAAAATGATACTAAGCATCTTTAAAATGATACTAAGCATCTTTAAAATGATACTGAGCATCTTTAAAATGATACTAAGCATCTTTAAAATGGTACTAAATAACCTTTAAATGACTATTAAGTATCTTCTGATTGGTTATTAAGCATTTTAAAATTTTGTTACGATGATACCAAGTAACAATAAAACGATACCAAGTATCTTCAAGATAATACTGTGCGCATTTAAAATGTCACACTGCAAAAACTAGTGTCTTGAAAGTGTCTTACCGTAAGACATTTAGTGTTTTAAGACGCCAAAAAATGTCTTATTTTGGTGTCTTAAAACGTTAAAGGTAAGACACTTTGAAGACATCAGTTTTTGCAGTGCACTTGATACCTTTAAAATAATGATTATAATCCTTATTGAAAACGAAAAACAGAATATTAAATTACAAGTAGAACTTCGATTTTTACAGGAACATGCCTGTAAAATTATAATTTTAATTTTAATTATAATTAGTTAAAAAATTAATTTAGTTTAATTATAATTAAACTCGGAATTGAACAGATGTTACATTGAAAAATAACATTTTGTTTCTTTTGCGTACGATCTGGAAAATCTCTTAAAAATAAAAAACTCTATGAACAGTTGCATCTATTTCTCTATGTGCAATCTCACTTTCTTCTCAAGCTCCTATTTTTATTTAAAAATCAAGATTGACCATAATGCTCATCATAATTCGTTATAATGATTGTTTATAAGAAATTCGTTATGATTATCAATTACAAGAAACTCTTTGATTATCAATTACAAGAAATTCTTTATGATAAACGCACATATGCAGATTTTTACCAACTGTCTGGTTTTTACTAACAACTGACTGGTTCTTCAATTCGGATGAGGCTGAATAAAGTGTTTTGCAGATTATGACTGAATGATGATGAAGTAGTTATTTGTAAAGCCTCGAGCCAAGAACCGAAGCAACAAATTGAAAATCATAGCACAATGAAATAAGGTATTTACCTTTGTGATGAGGTTGTTGAGGACTGCTTGTGTATTCGTGTTTTTGTCGCCACTGTGACTGAGCAACAGCCCGCCTGGAGGCCACAGTGGTGGTTGATGCAGTCGTTGACATCCCGGGTAAAGTTGTTGACGAAAGCAAGTTCCTTGAAACTACCAGTTCTACCTGAGGTTCCTGCTTTGATATTGCTATAATATCATAAACCTCCTGAAAATTCTTGCCCTGCAGGCACCTCCCGTTCCACTCGATAACTTCGTCACCTAAAACACGTACCGATCAGCCACTATCTACTTGAAATGCTAAAACAGGCTGACGAGTTCCCTCTATTCATCAAGACGTGGTCACGGCTTTGGAAATTCTACAAGTCGACTGCTAATTTAAGTGATTGGTTCAATAGATAGCTGATTGTTCAATTGGTAGCTATCATTGATTCAGCAGGAAGCTAATTTGTTCAGTTGGTACTTATAATTCATTCAATAGGTAGCTGATTGATTCAGTAGATATGTTATTGATTAAATAAATAGATAATTGATTCAGTAGGTAGCTGATTTATTCAATAGATAGGTGATTGATTCAATAAATAGATAATTGACTCACTATAGACAGATGTCTATGTGACTCTGTTCTATAGACAGATGATTGATTTAGTAGGTAGGTGATTGATTCAATAGATAGCAAATTGATTCAATACGAGTTAATTGATTTGATAGCTGCAGTTAAATAGTCATAATGTTGATTCAATAGTTATAATGTTGATTAGAAAGCTACAATGTTCATTCAATAGCTACAGTATTTATTCAATAGCCATAATTTTGATTAAATAATTATACATAATATTAATTGAAATCCTACAATGTTAATTCAACAACCATTATGTTGATTTCATAGCTACAATGTTCATTCAATAGCTACAGTATTTATTCAATAGCCATAATTTTGATTCAATTACTATAATGTTGAGTCAATAGCTATGATGTTGATAATATTTATTCAATAGCCATAATGTTGGTTCAATAGCTACAGTATTTATTCAATAGTCATAATGTTGATTCCAAAGCTTTGATATTGATTTAATAGTTACAGTGTTGATTCAATAGATACAGTATTTATTCAATAGATACAATGCTGATTTAACAGTTTTAGTGTTCATTCAATAGTTATAATCAGGGATGGTAACGGAAACGGAACAAAATTAAATTTTAATTTTGTTCCGTTCAAAACGAAATTAAAATTTAATTTTGTTCCGTTCTGTGCCAAAGGCTCGGAACAAAATTCCATTGTAATTTTGTTCCGTTCCACGACACGGAACGAAAATCGATCGGACTTTAATTTCGTTCCAAGGCATGGAACAAAAAAAGATCTATTTTTGTTCCGTGCCAAATTTTAATATCTCTAATTTAAAAAAAAAACAAGCAGAAAATTGTAAAGAACGGAAATATTTTTGTACTTTGACACGGAACGAAAATAGTATCTATTTTTG
>WNHD01003873.1:0-12840 GCA_011057455.1 Ganaspis sp. Gsp50
ATATATATATATATATATATATATATATATATATTTAAATAAGCAACGAGATTCCTAAGAATTTAATTGAAGCTTCAACGTCTGCCTTAAAAATCGAGAATTTTTTCACTACTAGAAACGACAAATAGTGGTCTTCTTAAGAATGAAAGACGAATCTATAGGCAGGGTATCATCTGCATACCCATAAAGCTAAACAATAAAACTATTTGCATTGGATGAAATTAAAATTTGATGACGTAATCTTTATCGTTCAAAGGTTACTTGGGATATACGCTGCTCTAGAGAGAAATTCGAAACAAAATAAGTTGATTATGAATGTACTAACAGATTTTTAAGATTTAAAACGATTGGTCCAATATTGCTGATCAATTTTTGCAAATTTATAAATGATACGTTTATTATTGTAAGAGTAAAATTTGGCCAAAAATTTGACTTACAGGTCAAGTAAATACCAACTCAATGGGAAATTGCCAATGATGACGATTGGCAAAATATTGGGCCAATGATGGTCGCCAATCATTTTTCCCTGGCGCAATATCGGCAGCCAATATTGGTCCAATCTTGGTAGAATCTTGGGAGGATCACGATCTTGCCAATGATTGGCGAGATCCTTGTCAACAATCCTTGGCCCATTATTGGCAGCCATTATTGGGCCAACATTGGAACCCAATATTATGCCAATAATTGGCATAATGAACCAATAAATACAGTTTAACTTTTTAATTTCTTTTATAAATTCTTTTCTTCTTGTAGACTTCTTTGCAGAAGAGGAAAGATTTCAAAAGAAAATTCGCTGTAAGCACAATGTGCTCATAGAAGGCGATTGTATCCAAACTCTGGACACTGCCTTCAATATTATACACATCTTTTCTTATAAATATAAATCTGAATAAACGAGTAAAAAGTATTTGCGCGTACTCTGTCTAGTAATCTAGAACTACTGCTGCGCAGAAACAGTTGTGCAAAATCTTTCATTCGAGTAGTGGTTCCAAATTACTAGACAGAATGCGTGCAAGTATTTTTTACTCGCTTATGATTTTCAGATTTATATTTATAAAAAGAGATGTATGTAATATTGAAGGCAGAGTCCAAAGTTTGGATCCAATCGCCTTCTATCAGCACATTGTTTACAACGAATTTTCTTTTAAAATGTTTCCTCTTTTTGTCTACAAGAAGAAAAGAATTTTTAAAAAAAATTGAAAATTTAAACTGTATTTATTGGTTAAAGAAGAGTGAAGCGTTCGAAACATTTAAAGAAATAAAAGTACTAATCGAAAATCAAAAGGGAAAAACTATTAAATGTCTTCAAACCAATAACCGAACCGAATATCTCTCAATAGAATTTAACGAATTTTTAAAGACAAATGGAATCCAGAACAAAACGAAATTGCAGAAAGGAAAAACCAAACATTTTTTGAAATGGCTAGATGCCTTCTCATTCAATCAGGTTTGCCTCCGTCCTTCTGGGTCGAGGCAGTATCAACAGCGAACTATATTCGGAACAGATATCCAACTAGTAGTTTGAACGGACGAACTCCATATGAGGCTCGGAATGGAAGTGTACCAGGGGTGCGATTATGTAATTTGAATCTCCATCTCATCTTCCTGACCTTCAATTTTTTTTATTTTTACAAAAATTGACACAATTGAAGGTGAGGGAGATGAGATCGAGATTCGAATTACATAATCGAACCGCAGATGTAAGCCACCTCAAGGAATTTCGTTGCGATATTTTTGTTCTAGACAGAACACCTGAAAAGGGAAAGCTGGATGAACGAGATAAGAAAGGCATTTTTCTCGATTACCATAAGACAAGAACTTATAGAGTCTGGATTCCAGAAGAAACAAAAGTTGAAATTACAAGAGACGTGTCGTTCTTGGAAAAGAAGATTATACACAAGGATAGCAGTTATGATTATTTTATCCCCGAAATCTTGTACGATGCCAACTCATCTTACAACATCGAAATAGTCACTTTCCTGGTAATTGACAGAGATGAACTTCACGAAAAAGTTGAATAAGAGAACGAAGAAGAGACCTTACAAGAAGGGGCTGAAAGGGATGAATTAGCCGAGGGTCAGAGAAGTGGTCCTGAAAGGTCATCAAAGATTTTATCTGGAGAAATAGGAAGACCACGGAAGCGATATCAGCCACCACAGGAAGGAGCTGGATTCGCTGACTCTGAAGAAGCTCTTGTGGCAGAAGTTCCTGTTAGGCAAACACTTTCGGATCCATACAGAAAAGAATGGTTATACGCAATGACAGACGAGGTAAAATCCATCTTAAAAGACGATACGTGGAAACTTGTTCAACGTTCTCAAGATAAACAAATAATTGCCAGCAGAATGGTTCTCAGAATTAAGTACAAATCCGGTGGATCAATTGACAGAAGAAAGGCTCGTATCGTGGCACGTGGTTTTGCTCAACGCCCAGGAATTCACTGTAGTGGAACTTTTGCGCTAGTACCTCGTCTGAGCTCTATATGTTTACTAGTAGCTCTTGCCAATTTTAAAATAGAAATAAGACAACTGGGTATAACGATAGCGTATCTCAACGGAGTAATCGAGGAAGAGATACTCATGGAAACTCCACAATTTTTGAAGGATGCTTTGGAGATTATCATTCAAACTGACGGCAAGAGTAGCGAAATCGGAAGCAAAGCTGAAAGGATGCTCACGGACCTGAAAATGGAAAAAAGGTGTGTCTTCTCAAGGAAGCTTTATACGGCTAACGTCAAGTCTGGAGAAGCTGGCATAAGCGATTAAATGAAGAACTTAAAAAATGTAGAGCCGTACCGACAAACGCCGATCCTTGCGTTTACTGTATCGGAGGAGGGGAAGACGCAATTTTCATTTCTATTAACGTGGATGACAGTCTAGTTATCTCTCGCAATGTCAAAAAAATTAACGTATTGGAAAATCATTTTTTTCAAAGCTTTGCGATAAAAAGCTTAGGAAAACCGACTTATTGCTTGGTAATCGAGTTTTAGCAGGACGGGGAGAATATAGGTATGCATCATAAAGGTTACATAAGAGATGTGCTAAAACGTTCCATAATGACAAATTCAAATCCTGTTAGTACTCGTTTAGATGTAAATACGAAGCTAACCAAATTGAAAGACGATGCAGATACTAAAAAAGAGGAATTGCCAAACCGTGAGTTGGTTGGTTCACGTATGTATTTCGCTGTGGCCACGAGGCCCTACATAGCTCACGCAATTAGCGTTTCAAGCCAATCCAACTAGTGTTTTGGCCAAATTAATTGGATAGCGGATAAGCGCTTTCTGAGATATCCGATCCTGGAAGATCGGAGATTTCATCTCTCAAAGGATACGTCGATGCCGATTGGGACAGTTGTTTGATGAATAGACGTTCGTACACTGAATACTCGTCTATTCTAGAAAACAGTGCAATCTCTTAAGATTCGAAGAAACAAAGAACGGTTGTCCTTTCATCGACGGAATCGGAGTATATGGGTCTAACAGAGTCAGCCAGAGAAGCTATGTACTCGCAGAGATTTTTGGTGGAATTAGGTTTTAACGACTTATCCAGTACCAAAGTTTTCAACGACAATATGGAAGTTCAGCAGTTGGCGAATAAACCAATTTCTCACTCCAAAAGTAAATACATCGATATCCGGCATTATTTCATACGCGAGACGATCCAGAGTAAACATTGTGTGAAACTACTTGGGCTTAGGAATATGTGATTTATGTATTGAGAGTGACCGCATCTCGAGGGGAAGTATTGAGTATTTGATCTGTTAACGATTCGCGGTCTTTTCAAACGTGGTGACATCTATGTTGACATTACATAGCGCCCTCTTGGTTGCTAATCATGTACTCGCTCTTACTTGTGTTTTCTTTGATCGAAGCTGTTACGTGTGTCATTAATAAATCTAATTAACGGTGATTCTGTGTTTTTTACTTCGTTCAAGTTGATATCACAATATTCTTGTTCACATATTTTAATATAGGTTTTAAAATGAGTTTACGTGGCCTTTGTAAAAAAATTTGAGGCGGGGGGGGCATGGTCATTTTATTATATCTTTTTCTTAAAAATGCTATGATCATGAACTCCAAACGCGTTTTCTATATCATTTTTAAATTTTACGCGTCGAATTACTTTTGTATACCAAATTTGAGCCCTCTATATCAAATATTTTGGAAGTTAAAGCGATTCAAAATCAAAACACAAAAAACGAAGGTTCGAGGATTCCCTATTACGGGTGCGAAACCCTAAAAATTATAAAATACTTTTTCTAATATAAAATGGCAGTCAGCATTTGTACGGAACCTTTTATCATTAGTGTGAGTCCAATTCACATTTATCTGATGTTTTTAAACTTAAGATATATTGAAAAATGTACATCAAAGCCAAATTTTTATATCTGAATAGGGTCTCACTAATTATTTGTCGCAGTCCACTTTCTGTGTACTTGTTTCGTTAGTATGGATGTGAGAATATGATTCAAGTGAAGAATGCCTTACACTATGAAAGTAATATTTTTATTAGGAGTACAAATTGAAAACCGCCGTTTTGCAATAGATTCCGCCAATGGTAAATTCTGGAGATAAAGGACAGATCAGATGTGTGTCATTGAAGGTTTGGCATCTCTTAATAACTTCTCATTGTTACAGAGTTTCACTGTTATTGACTTTATATATAGTTTAGTGTGGAGAATGTCCCCTTTGAGCAAAGTAAGCGTCATTTGCGGGAAATGTTGCTTTTTGCCTTCAATTCAAAAACATCGACGGCTGAGGCACATGAAATGATTGTAAAATAATGACCCTGTAATTAGTGAAAGAACTTGCCGCGAATGGCTTCAAAGGTATAAAAGTGGTGATTTGAACATAGAAGTCAAGGAGCGTCCCGGGCAGGTGAAAAAGTTCAAAGATGCAGAATTAATTTATTATGAACTTTTACAACCGGGGAAAACCATCACCGGAGAACTCCACCGAACACAACTAATGCGTTTGAGCCGAGCGTTGAAAGAAAAACGTCCACAATACGCTAAAAGACACGATAAAGTAATTTTACAACACGATAATGATCGGCCAAACATTGCTAAAGTGGTTAAAAAGTACCTGGAAACATTGAAATAGGAAATCCTACCCCACCCGCCATATTCCCCACACGTCGCCCCTTCTGACTTCCATCTATTTCGCTCGATATCGAATGACTTGACTGATCAGCATTTTGGTTCTTTCGAAGAGGCCAAAAATTGGGTCGATTTGTGGATTGCATCTAAAGACAAGGAGTTTTTCAACAGGGAATCCGTAAGCTACCAGAAAGGTGGGAGAAAGTGGTAGATAGCAATGGACAATATTTCGAAGAATAAGTGTTTCACTATTTCTGAACAATAAAACAAACATTTTCAAAAAACGGCGGTTTTCAACTTGTATTCCTGATATTTCCGTATGGCATCCTCGAAATTAATTCTTAATACAATGATTATATTAAAAAGCGTCTAAAGTACACGGAAAAAAATTGTCGCCCAGAAATTAAGCGTCTATAATCGGAGTGTTTGATAGGAGAAAATTTTTTTGCTAGTTTTCAAATATTCCCTGACATTTACAGTAATTTTAGTAAAAAGTCGAGGAGTTTTTAGATAACTAGTAGCAGAGAAAAGTCAGTAAATTATTGCAATATAAGTATTATACAAACTCATCGACGTCGTCCAGAAATCAGTTGATCAGTTGCAGAAAACGATGCGCGAAGAAAGTGCACAAGCTCTCAAGTTACAAACGTGGTGTGGTGTTAGCCGATTTCTGTTACTTCTAAACAGTTGTTGAATTAATTAAGAAAAGATTTTAAAATACAGTGCATGGATCGCAACACATGCTAAAAAATACACAAAATTCCAAAAAATTTTGAGCAAGAATATTAGATTTTTAATACATAATATAGAGCACCGTTTTTCGTAAGTGGTAAAGAAATAGTTCGTGTAGTATATAAGGACGATGAGAAAGTGGATTCTCATTGCGTGAAACTGTGTAAACGTTGGTATAATACATAAGTGTATTTGCGTGCGTATTAGTGTTTAGTGCATGTTAGTTGCATATAAGTTGCGTGTGGTGACAAAAGATGTGTCTTAAGAACTATGTATGTAACCATGTAAATGGATTAAAATAAAAAAATAAAAGAATCTTTTTATTTTTCATTTCACGATTGAATTTTTTGTTTTCCGCGACTGTTGCTGAGAATTTAGAATGCAGTTAAACAACTTTTGTAATTTTCTTCGACTGTCGCCGAACACTGAATAGTTAAAATGCATGCGCTGCAAAGCAGCCGATGGATTTCGCAATCTCTGCTACTGTCGCTGAGAAATATAGATGTTTTAAGTAAGTATACAGATATGAATACAGATGATTTAAATTTCACACATTTAGTTTTAAAAAAATCGTTTCACGTGTGTACTTAAAAAAAAAATAATTTATATACAACCAATGACGGAAGTTGCTTGCGATCAACTAAGGAGCAAATTATTATACATTTTACGTTTTACAATTATAATAGAAGAGAAAATGATGTTAATAAATAAATTAGGACTAACTTTTGTAACTTCTACATTGGTTGTTGTAATGATTTTAAATTCGTTAAATTATATATAGGTATAATTTATAATAGATAATAACTTACAAGTTTGTCGACAACTACCACAAAATTTATAATTGTCAATATGACGTTAGGAAATTTAATCTGAAAATAAATATTAAATATGATGCAGTCATACATAATTAGGAACTTATTAATAACGTTATAATAAAATTGCAACAGTTTTTAATAAAAATAAAATTGGAAAGTACTACACATATGTGGTTGCTTTTATCCTATGTTAAGTACAAGTTAGGTCACTCACGTTAGATTCAAATAGTAGTGAGAGTTCAAGAAGTGTACAAATTCGCTATCCATAGTAAACACAGCCACACAAAAAGAATTTTTAGTTTTGAACTGGGAGTCAGATTATGTGTATTTTATATATTTGAGGTCGCTGAATCCAAATCCGAGGTCCATTTTACTCCATCAGATCAGAGTTCCGACATAACCTAAAAAAACCAAAAATCTAAATCACAGTTTTTGCATAATGTACAAAAAATTTTTAAAATCTGAAATTAATTGTCGTGTAAAGTATGTAACAATACCTTTAATTTAAGCTCAAAAAACTTAAGATATATTAAGTGGTTCTCAAGATATCAGTAAAAACGTCAGAACATATTTTATTAAGAAACCAGTCAAATCGAGGGTTATCAAGAAAATGATGTTTTTTTTGTAAAATATTCTCTGACCTTCTGACTTATATCTCGAGAACCACTAAATATTTTTTAGCTTGTTTAGGCTTAAATTGAAGGTGATACTCTATACTTTAGACGACAATTAATTTCAGATTGTTTAAAATTTTTTTGGAGATTGTGCAAAATCTGTAACTTAAATTTTTGGTTTTTTGAGGTTATGTCCAAATTTTGATCTGATGGAGTAAAAATGGACCTCGGATTCGGATTCAGCGAACACTAAAATTTTTTTTGTTTGGCTGTGAAATTAACTTTGAATTAATCAATCAATTGGATCAATATTGTACAAATTATAAATACCATCGACCGGGGCTATTATACCCACCAAGGGGCCATTTTTCCTACGGCTACTTTTTAATAAATAAAATTTGTATATTAAATTATTTAAAGTTTTCGCTTTGTGTAATTATCTTTTGATATCTTATTAATAGAAGGCAATAAATTTTTTTATTAAATTCTTGGTCGAAAAACAAAATAAAATTCATATAGTTGAAAAACAACTTAGCAACAACTGAATTTAATCTACTTCAGGAACGATGCCCGCAGTTCTAATAACTGATTGCGTGAGAGCGAAAGGGTTGTTAAACGTCCTAGAATTTTGAAAATGACCGTGTTTTTTTAGGGTACTTAGATTTTTTTCGGTATTAACAAGTGCGATCAGAGGACAAATTAGATCTTTTAACTTATTAATTTTGATCTCGGGCTCGAAAAATACATTGTATTAATTAACTTTGTTAATTGATCAAATAGAACAAGATTGATTATAATTAATTTTGTGTTTCTCATCTGAATGATTTTTCTTTCTGCAAAGAAAACGCATTTAACTTGAACGATTCAAAGGATATCGTTATTTAAACACATATAAACATACTTTTTATTTTATAAACAAATTAATATGGCTCGTGGGGGATTGTTTAAAAAATCTTATCTTTCAGTATATTAAGATGCTTATTTTGTAACTTTTATTTTTTACCTTTTTTTTTACCAATAAGCAATTATAATAGTTATATAAAATATAATACTCATCTGATTCTACGACTTCTCTAACATTGAAAAACATTGAAGTTCTATCGAAATTTATTTACATGACATTATTTTAAAACAATTTAAAAATCGATGAAGAAATTTAAAATTTTTTGTCACCTTTCAAGATTACTTTCAAGACCTCACTGAAAATAAAAATTTCTCCCTATAGGACCTATATAATATACATAAATTCTATAGGTCCTATAGGGAGAAATTTTAATTTTTCAGTTAGGACCTATATAATATATATATATAATTTTTTTTATATATTATATAGGTCCTATAGGGAGAAATTTAATCGAGAAATTTAATTTAATATCGTAATCTGAGACTTCTGTACTATTAACACGCATTAATGTTTCATCATAATTATGAATATTATAAAGAAAACATATGTAACAAATATATAAGAAGACTAAATATTCATCATATTTTTATGAAATAAAAATTTTTCTTTACATTTTTTTTTTATATGTAGCGTCCATAATTCTTGCGTCGTTCGTCAAACGTAGTTTTCGTTAGATGTCGATTTCGACAAACGTAAATTTTGTCAAACGTAAATTTCGTCAAACGTAAATTTTCTCAGACGTTGATTTCATCAAACGTCGACTTCGTCAAAAGTTAATTTCGTCAGACATTGATTTCCTGAAACGTAGGATTTGACTAGTTAAAAGTCAGTCACGAAATCCTCGCTTACGGTCGAAGTGCATTTATATTTCGTACTGTTTTCAAAATAGCAAAAGACATTATAGGATTTGTACCTCGTATAAAGAATAAAAAATAAAATTTTCTTCTCTCAAAATATGAGGAAATTCCTAAGTCGATTTCCCGGAAAATGTCCTGAAAGCATGTTGAAAATAATTCATACAAACCTGCATGGGTACGTCAAAGTACAATTCCTCAATCTTTTGAACAGCATGATGTTGTAATAAAACGGTCGTCTTTTCTAAATCTTTGAAAAACATTTTTGACGTCCTGATTTCCCTGAAGAATGTGGCTGGGCCCAAATCTGATTCTTCATGTTTCCTCTTCATTTCTAATTGTTAATTATAAGATCATTTGTAAAACATAGAAAAATATAATGATTAGAATTTTATTGAAGATTATAAATAGTTAATTACTTTAAAAATTAACTGCGACTGAAGATTTGAAAAATATTTTAATGATATATAAGTAGTATATTTTTTCAATATATGTTAAATCTTTGTTAAAATGATGATGTGTGAGTCCAGTTTGGTACCTGAGAGATAAAAAACACCATTCTTGCTTAGTATGTAAAATCCTTTAGTGTTGCTCTCAGTTTAAATAATGTTCATATCATATTCGAAACAGTATTTCTAATAAGTTAAAATTAATACAAATTATTCAATAAAATATTATATGAGAATTTTATATTTTGTAAGTTGCTTAAATGTTAAAATGTCTTACATAAAAATTTGTAACTAATATTACCTGTTTCTTGATGTTCATTTCAAAAGTGGAGCTTTTATAAGAACAAAGAGAAAGTGATCTTTTTAACTTTCAGGTACTAAATTGTTTTCAGCACGCTTGCATAATTGAATATAACTATGTAAACTTTTATTTTTTCGTAAACACTTTTAGAAATTCCGAGGTTTCAACCAAATTAGTAATTTCTGATGCTTCAAAGTCTTCGAGAACTCGAAAAATTTTGAGCTTTTAAATTGTATTGACTGGGCTCTGTAGTTTTTAAAGTTTCTGTTGTTCACACAGGCTTTTGCTTTTTGCACTTCATATATGCTGTATGCTGTATTGCTCGGTCATAGAACTATGTTCGTAGCATTTTAGTAGAGTTAATTGTAGAGAAGAGCGTATTCTAAAATAAGCTATGGGCCCTGCAGCTTCATTTGCAGTAATTTTTAAATTGACAAGCATTCTTCTAAAAAATATTCCATAAGTCTACGAAATGAAAGGGAGAATTTATTAATAACAAAATATTGTAAACAATACTGTATTTAAAAAATTGATATACAGTTACACCTCGTTATGTCGAATTTTCAAGAGGGGAATGGATAAAAGATACGAATTAAATAGGTTTCGACAAATTAAGAATTAAGAGTTATAGAGGTAAACACTAGTTCGAGATATAGAGGTTTTATCACATTATATGTGACGCTATATGAGAGAAGGGACCTTACGTACTTTTTGATAAGGTCGATTTTGCAGCAGTTCATCATAGTATTTAAGACCTTATGCAAAAGCACGTAGGTCCATTCTCTTGTGGAACGTCACATATATGTCGTAGGCAATAAGAAGAATCCGGTACTAGGCTTGCTGCCCAGAAATTAGACCTAATGCCGGATTCTTCTTATTGCCTACGACATATATGTATATGATAAATGCAGTTATTTCAATTTACGTTTCGTACTATTTTTAATAAAATATAAAAAACTGCAATAATAAGTAAACTCGAGCGACTTTTGAAATAAGTTTGGTAGTTATATTTACAAAAGTTGTTTTAGTGTTGACCAGAATAAAATTGTAGTTTTTTAAATAACACAAGTGTTTTTCATGCTGGTCTGTTCTTTATATTTATTTTTTTGTCAACAGACAAAAAGTCATTTTTTTGGTAGTTATATGTGCAAATAAATTATGATTACTTAATAGCTTTAAGTGCTTCAAGTTATAGAGGAAGTGGGAAATTCAAGTTAGAAAGATTTTAAGAACTACAGACTTTGAGTTAAAGAGGTCTTAGAATTCGAATTAAATAGGTTTTAGAGCTTCATGGAGAGGGGACAGCCATTTTTTTTATTTTTAGAGGTTTGCAATTTTATTTTGTATTATTATTATTTAAGAAAAAGAAAAAACAACAAGTGAAAGTAACATTAAATAGGACTTCATAATTTTAAAGGTGTTACTAACCCTCCATAATCTAAGTTTTCTTGAGCTCTTGTAATTATATTATAATAATGCTATATATTGTAATAATGCTAAACAAAAGCAATATATTTTCAAATTTTACTTGAAATTAATAAGTATTATAAATTAATAATTTAAATAAATATTAAATGGGTTTTGTACAATTTCTGTAAATCTAATTGTACTATAACACCTTCTACATGTTTTAATGAAAAAACATGTAGATATAAAACATTTCAAAAAATGTAATTAATTTCTTTGGAAATTAATACTATCCGAGAGCCACGCTGGGAGTGACTACTACATATATTATAAAATTTTTGCAGAATAACGAAAAGACAATGGTCCAAAAGGTAAAAATAGTGTATAAAACATTTAAGTTGAAACTCACATGAAACATTAACTTACTACTTTCTTAACTTGAATCAGTCGAATTTAGCTGGTTACTCTCTAAATCCTGAATTAGTAATTATTTACTAATTCAACGGCGAAAAGTCGTTTACCGATTGAAATAGTAAACATTTACTAATTTTTAGTAAAAGACTACTAATTCATTAGTAGAATATAATTACTTTTTAGTAGAAAATTACTAATCAAATTACTAGTTTTTTTACTAATTGAAAATGTGAATTTTAACTATTTCAATTAGTAGAAAACTACTAATTTGATTAGTAATTTTCTACTAAAAAATAGTTATATTCTACTATATTCTACTAATTGAAAATGTGAATTTTGACTATTTCAATTAGTAGAAAACTACTAATTTGATTAGTAATTTTCTACTAAAAAATAGTTATATTCTACTAATGAATTGGTAGATTTTTACTAAATAAATGATTACTATTTAAATTGGTAAACGACTTTTCGCTATTGAATTAGTAGAAAATGACTAATTCAGATTTAGAGAGTACCAGCCAGAAGTCGGTCACTGAGAATCAATGGTTTTTAATTGAAAAATTAGTCAAATTCCATTGAGAAACAGTTACTTTTCAATGGAAGCTAGTGAACTCTGTCGATAAAACAGAGTTGACTGATTTCAAACAGTGAGATTTTTACTGAGAATAAGTTAAATTTCACTGATTTTTCAGTGAAAGTTCACTGATTGCAATCAATAGTACCTTTTTTAGCTGATGAATTAGTGAAATTTGACTAATTCAATTTAAGAGAGTAATGGATATAAAAAGAATGTAAACACGGGAATAATAATGAGGTATTAGGAAGTAATTATAATTCAGAAAGCAATATTTATTTATTTTTAAAATAACTATAATTTCAACAATTTGTTATAAAATGTTAAAAATTGAAAATAATGGTATTTAATTAAGTTAAAGGAATTAAATAAAAAGTGATGCTTATTTTTTAAAATTTTGCATTAAAGTATTTGTTAATTAAATTTTATAACAAAATTAAAGTTTTAAAATTAATTATTAGATATATTCTTGTTTTCATTCCTTTGATGAGAGTGTTATTAAAAATCAGAAATTTTACACCCTCTTTTCACCCCTTGAACCATCATGTCTGCTAAAAGGAAAACATTCTTATAAAATATTTTTTTCTACACAGGCATGAATTTTGCCCTTTTTGATGCCTGTAAGGCGGGGCAGAAATCTCTCTTTTCTCATTAGTCGAGAGTAGCGGGAGCAAAT
>WNHD01003874.1:0-12023 GCA_011057455.1 Ganaspis sp. Gsp50
TTTAAAAATACTATTTCGTGTATAGTAAAATTACAATACGTATATGAAAATTATTTCCTATACATTGTAGTAAAATTGTCATAGAAATTTTTAACAGTGTAGTGGATATGGCAGGACCATATCCTGCCAATATGAATGATGCTAAGATCTTCAAATCTCTTTTACAAGACGAAGAGAGTGGCTTGTGCATATTGCTGAAGAAAGGAGATTATGTGGTAGTTCATCGAGGCTTTCGTGACGTAAAGGCAGCTTTGGTGCAAAAAAATCTGAAAGTGTTGATGATTGCATTAAAAGAAAAACGAAAGCAATTAACGACAATTGAATCGAATAAGTCTCGTTTTATTACAAAAATTCGATAGGCAGTGGAAGCTGTTCATGGAATAATCAAACAAAAGTTCAAAATGCTTGACCACAAAATAGATAATAAGACACTACCAAACGTGAGAACTTATTTTAGAATTGCTTGTTTTATAAATAATTTATTTGGAAAAAGGTTACAATCTGACGAAGATCTATCTGAAGAAATTGTGAAAAGGCTCAAACATCGAAGAAACGTTGCAAATTTTTTAGCTGATGAAGCTGAAGAAAAAGGATTGACACGTAAAAAGGTGATATATTCAAGTATCTCCTCAAATGACTTATTAGATTTTCCTGAAATGACAGAAAATGATTTAAAAATTGTTTGACAGGAAGTTACCAACTAAAACAAGCAACCTCTTACTTAGCTAAAATGGTTGATAAAGATGGAAAAGTTAATCTTCAGTTCTTGAAAGAAAATTCCAACATTCTTAAAGTATAAGTTCAGTCTCATTATATTTCTAGAAAAGTGTATCGGTGTTTTCTTGAATACAAGCCCAATAGTGTAGGTGTTTCAGGATTGCTGCGTTATGCATTTGAATGCGCTAATGGTAGACGAACTGTCGGTTCCAGTTTACAGATTGCAGCAATAGTGTACTTTTTATCCAATGCGCGATATTTATCAAAAATATACAAATTTTATGTAAAATGATTTTTAAGGACAACATAATTCCAGTAATTGAAGAAGATAGTGAGGAAGATTAAAGGGCTAAATCTGAGTCAACATCAATTAATCAAATTGATACAATGTGCGAGTGGACACAACTCCACCAGAAAGCACCAGGATTTTCCAAATTAATTTTAATTAAGTAACATTATTTGTGAGAGGCGAAGGGACTCACACCAAAAAGCATCCCGAGCTTTTTCATTACTTTAATTCCGTTTCATTGTTTGTGAAAGCCGAGGGGACTCAAATCAAAAAGCACCCCAAAGTTTTCAATTCTTTTAAATCCGTTTTATTGTTTGTGAGAGGCGAGGGAACTCACGCCAAAAAGCACCCTGAGCTTTTCCATTTTATTAATTCCGTTTCATTGTTTGTGAGAGGCGAGGGGACACACATCAAAAAGCACCCTGAGCTTTTTTTTAACTTAATTTGTTTGAAAGAGGTAAGGGAAATCACAATAGAAACCATCCCTATTTTTCGATGCTTTCATTTATCGCTTAAATCTAATGATAATTAATAAATAAATAATAATTTAAGTAACTTTTTTACTTCTTATTTATTTACTCATTTTCAAATAAATAATTAATTTTGTGTTCGATTACTGTGTATCTTCGCAGTGACATGCAGTTCGTGTTTGACGTTCTAGCGTGAATGTAACACACTTACAATTGCAACAGAGTTTAAATATGTTCTACCTCTTTAATTCTAATGAAACTTTAGATTATTTTGCTACAATAGTTAATAGATTTTTAGAAAAAATTTGTCAATAGTACCCAAATAATATCCCCAAAAACAAAATCAAAAAAATTTAAAAGAAACTTTTTTACCTCATTCCTTGAAATAGAAATTCTACAATTTTTTTTTAAATGGTCTGGCTGAAAGCCATAACATATTTTTTTTCTACTAAAATCGATTTATCTGTTTTAGAGAAAATTAACTTTTTGTATTTTTTTATTTATCCCCATAACTCAATCGTTAGACATCTTAATTCTTATTTGATCTTATCTTTATTGGGCCTAGTTCTTATTTGGCATAATCTTTATTTAACATAATTTTCATTTGGCCTAATCGTCATTTAAGCTAATTCATGTATGACCGAATCTTTTATTAACCTAATTTTTATATCAGCAGAATTCTCATTCGTCCTAATCTTTATGTAACCTGATTCTTTTTAGCCTAATTATTATGTGGACTAATTATTATTAGGCCTAATTTTTGTTTAACCTAATTCATATTTGATCTACACTTTATCAGGTCCAATTTCTAAATAGACTAATCTTTATTTGATTTAAATCTTATTTTGCCTAAACTTTATCTGGAATAATTTTGATTTAAACTAATATTTATTCAACCTAAATCTTATATGGTCTAATCTTTAAATCGCCTAATTTTCATTTGGCCAAATATGTACATAACATAATTCTCATGTGACTTAATTCTTATGTACCCTAACTCTTATGTGGTCTAATATTTAATTAACTAAATTCTTATTTCACCTAATATTTATATTATCTTATCTTTATTATTTTGCCTAATATTTTTTTAGCCAATTTTTTATTTGGCCGAAAGTTAATCTGGAATACATTTAATTTGAACTAATCTATATTTAATCTAAATCTTATACGACCTAATCTTTAAGAAGCCTAATAATCATTTGGCCTAATCTGTACATAACCTAATTCTTAGGTGTCTTAATTCTTATATGAGAAATTCTCACGAGATTGGGACTTTTTCTATAATTTTTTTTCAAAGTAGTGGCACATTTATTTCTACCATAAATTATCATTTGTAGACTAAATATAAGTATATATTAACCTGCGTAATTGATATATCTTAATATCTACTTTACTTAAATCATATTTTCTAACTGTGTGGTTATGAGTGCACTAAAAACGTACTTTAAAGAGAAAATGGTTTTTAATGAAGTGTCTAACTTCAGTCCCCTTGTTTTTAAGCTTACAAACTTAATCACAATTAAAACATAATTTTATGTTAAGGATGGAAAGGGCTCTTATTTTAAAGACCAACATTTTGAAAATTTTGAAAAAATATAAAAAATTTCAATTTCAAAACTTTATTAAAGTATCTAACAAGATGTAAATCATAACCTTAATAAATGAAAATAAATGGCTTTTTTGGCTTCGAAAATAAAGGTGATTTGTATTTTTAGCAATAGTTATGTTTACTTACCCATTTTTGGTTATTTTTGACGCTTGAAAAATACAATTAAAACTTAAAAACTTTACGTAATTCAAAACGAAAAGTACTCCCGAACATAACAAACAACATTTAATATTAAACAGTATTAAACTTGGAATGTACACGCAGTTGTCATTTAAATCTACATGTAACAAAGGTTATTTAATTTTAAGCTCTATAATGAAAATTTGAAAAGTCATTTGTTACTCCATTCACGATCATTTAAGTATACTATTTTCTTCAATCACACTTCACAGAAACTAATGAAACTAAAAATTGATTATCAATCCTTAATATTGTTTTGAGGGGTGAGCATTTTTTATACATATTTGTTTATACTTGGATGAGATATAACACAAGGATATGTGTACTTTCCACGTGTTACTTGTTGTGTTCAACAAAGAACAATTTTTTGGCAACGACTTACGCAATCCTTTTTGCGTTTTCTAGACATAATTTCATAGATATACTAAATGGTACATTATTTTACCACACAAAATTCTTTTCCTGGATAGCTAAAGATGTACATTTTATTTGGGCGAGTGTAAAATAATGGTCGCTCAACAAGTATTATAAATAATGTACGATTTTCATAAGTCAGGTGAAAATGGAGTCACAGTTATAAACGGCTCATTATCTTAACTATTACAACTGGCACACTTTTTTAATACATATTTATTCATTCTTTCGAGCCCATAAATGAATATAAAAAAATCCCAAGCTTTAAAGAAGATTGCTTACAAACTTATCGCCTAATGAAAATGCGAGTTACAACTCAAATTTCTGTTTATTTAATTTTAATGAAAAAATTAATTGTTTAAACCTATTTTTTTGGCTAAAAGGACTATTTTATTTTTTACACTTATTAACAAATGTATAAAAATAGAGTTATAAACAATGTAGAGGATTTTTGTGAGATACATATCCCAGTGCGCAATTTGACCCCATCACGTAAGAATTCACTATATAATCTAATTATTATGTGGTTTAATCTTTAGATAAACAAATTCTTATGTAACCCAACATGTATATTGCATAATTGTTATTTGTTCTAATCCTTCTTTAGCCTAATTCTTATTTGGCCTAAACTTTTGAGTGGCCTGATTTTTATTTAGACTAATTTTTAGTTATCCTAAACCTTATTAAGCATAATCTTTATGTGGCCTTATTGTCGATTAGCCAAATTTAAAAACAACCTATTTCACTGTACGCCTGAAACGAATTTAACCCAAAGGTGCTGGCACCTGGGATTTTCTTCCTGATTTTGAATCTACAATATAAATGTATGATTTTGTAAAAAAAATGGAAATATTTTGTGGAGCCGTTTTCGAGAATTCTCGACTTCAGGTTTTAAAAAATCAAAAATTTAGTTTTTCTTCTAAAATATAAAGTTTAGAAAAATATTCTTCATACGGAACTTATAGATATTTAAAAAAGGAATATTTCATTTTTAAACCTTTTTTTCTATAATTAGAAGTTTTCGAGAAAAACGAAAAAAATTGAAAAAAGTCCGATTTTCACATATAACATCATTATATGAATATGTATAAATAAATAAACATCAGCGTTGCTATGAAAATACGTTTGTAAATAGTAACCACAACTTCTCGTTTGCTTTTTGACTTGCATAAAGTAAAAATGTCTACTCTCTACATCTGAATTAGTCAAATATGACTAATTCAATAGTAACTAGTGGAAAATTATGTTCATTTCATTAACATTTTGCTTTCTCAGAGAAAAAAAATTTAAATATAAAAAAGTAATATGGATTTTTTTTCATAAATTTTTGGGAATTAAAATTAATTGAAACTTTAAAATTAAATAAATCAATTTTTTTTAATATAGAAGAATTTTCACAAAAGAACTGTCATCAAAAAATGGTAAATAGTCATATTTATGTTTGCGATTCAAAATAAGTTAAAAGTGTTTTAAAGAGTTTTTTTCCAAACTATGTAGATAATGAAGTTCTATTAGCATCCTTGTGCAGTTCATGTAAAAGACGTTTATGATTTTAAATCAGGATGGGAAAAAAGCAAAGTCCCTAAGGCTAACCCTGCGTACCCGCAAGGACTCTTGCGTCAGCTTTGCACTTACAGTAGCTTACATATTTGAGCTTCTAATATAATTTGTTATATTGTAATAAACAGTTTAATGATACTGTACAAATAATAAACGTTTTTAGATTTAGATACACAAATGATATTATTTCCATCATAATTCATTTCGAAACAGAAAAAAATTCGGTTTTTTGCGTTTTTCTTGAATGTTATTCATTATAGAAAAAAAGTCTTGAAAATAAAATATTTCACTTTTTAATACATATATATAAGCTTTGTGTGAAGAATTTTTTTTTAAACTTCAGATTTTAGGAGAAATACAAAATTTTTGAATATTTATAACATAAAATCGAAATTTCTCAAAAACGGTTCCACAGAATTTTTTAATTTTTTTCCAAAATCATACATTTATACTGTAGATTCGAAATCAGGAACAAAAACCCAAGTTCCAGCACCTTTGGGTTAAATCGGTTTCAGGCGCACTGTGACTTCTTATGAGATGTGAAGTGATAAATTTTCCGTCACAATAATTCAACTTATTCATTGATTCTTGATTTTATTTTTTTATTTCGGAAGAAGAGTCACAATACCTGGGAAGAGCACTTTTATATTCTTTAAGAATTTTTTATTAATGAGATTTGTTTATTTTTTTTATTTTCGCATATTCCAAGAGAAAGGAAAAGATACGATACTTTTGGAGTCAACCTCTGCATTGAAATTGCACGCCAAATCCATCAGAGCTTCAACCATCTTGGTTCAACTACATTTAACTCCGCATTGGGTTTTGGAGGGCCCTTCTCTCTTATTAATTGTTGAGAAATTAATCCAGATGCTTTCTTTGGGCACTCCAACTGAGTTTACATTTGTCGGCAAGTTGAAAATAAGGATTTGGTTGCTTCAAAGAGGCTTGCAGAGTTGTTATGGCGTTTTTTCCAAGACTCAAAATTGATGGTCAAAGGGGTTACTGCACGGATAGCTACCTCGCTACCTTTCGGTAGATTTGAATTACGCGTTACAAGTATTAATATTTAATAACACATTCAAATTATGGTTTTGTAATTCATTAAATTTATAATTTAACAAAAACAGCTCCGAGACCCATGGCTTTCAAGGTAAAATGAAACATAAGTCAAGAGTAGGTAAGATTCCTTCTCCTGTGAGGAGATAATATTTTCAAGATGTCTGCCACTGGCGAAATACATTAGATTAACTGTGTTAATTTTGGAACCCCAGTTGGCCAGACCTTACTATTTGGATCATGCCTGTCGATGATCACTTTCGTTCCGAATCTCAGAGTTGTCTAACTGGATTCTTGGTACCCTATTAAAAGTTTTCTGAAATTGATTTTGTTGGTCGAAATTGACCACAAATGTTGTTAACGGTTGAGGAGAAGGTGAGTCTCATCATTCCTTTTCTCTGTAGCATTCTCTTTGTTTCTTTATGTTTGATTAAAAATGCTCAAGAGATATAACAAAATAGACATAAAATTCACCGTTCCCGACCGATTTTCCTAATTTTGCATTCCTAAATACATTTTCGTAAAAACCATTTTCCCTAATATTAATATTTTTCTAATTCATTTTTCTTAACTCAATTTTGCTAATTTTATTTTCCTAAATTTTTTTTCCAAACAATGGAATTGTTCCTAATAGAATATATGTATTTCATAACATGCGATGTGAAATTGTTTTTCATGCATTTCGATCTGTTTTTAAATAGGAAGTAAGTTAGTTGTCAAAATTGTTCAAAATTATCTAGTAAATATAAACATAGTAAATGGAGACTGCTCCTCAAATCGTGGATAAACAACTATTTCTCGATGGTTTCATATATTACAAACCCAGAGTTTGGAAAGAAAGATCTTATTAGGAATCCAAAAAGGTTAAAGGAAGAGAGTGCTCTGCGAGAGCAATTACGAGATTCGACGGAAACGAAATTGTTTTTATTAAAGGTATTATCTCATAATTTTTTACAACCTTCTTGTATAACCTTGATCGTATACCTTGATAGTATTGTAGGTATTGACAAAGCACCTCACTTACATGCTCCCAATCGTGAAGAAGTTAGGGCTGAGGTTATCAAACAATCAGTAAAAAGGATTGCAGAAGAGCATCCCAAATTACCGTCGGCTAATTGTAAGATTATTCGCTGTGAACTCGAAGATATTTCAGATGGAATTCTGAGTCAATTGCCAAAACGCAAAAATTTAAAAAAAGTACCAGTGCGCGACGTCCAAATCATTTTCCTACTAATCCTACATCCATAGAAGATCTTGATGAACTTTCAACGACTTTTCAAAACACCAGGGCAGGAGATAAATTTCTCACCTATGATTCTCGGGACCATGACGATATTGAGAGCGGTCGTATACTAATTTTTTCGACGAGGAGAAATCTTTAAATATTATCAACATGCGGAACTTGGGTTCTGAACGGCACCTTTAAGGTTAGTCTCTTATACTTATGCTTCATTTTTATCCTTTTTTTCATGGCATTTCATAAATTCGTATATATTTTTTACAGGTATGTTCCCGAATATTTACGCAGGCATTTACTGTTTTGGGTAGAGTAGAAAAAGGACCACAACTTCCTGGAGAAGAACCTCGTGTAATTGCAGCACCTCTTGTATATGATGGCACTTTAAGGGGCGCTCAAAGAACGAATAACTGTAGCGAAGGGTGGCGTTATCGCTTCCACCTACTGTTAGGAAAAGATCATCCAGACTTATATTCTTTACTCACACATTTACAATCAGAGCAGGCTGATGTGAAACACATGTGTAGGTATTTTCAGTTTGGGGAAAAAAGTAGCAGCAGGTATGAAAAAAATTGGTGGTAACGCAAAAGAATATACGTAGAATCGTGGAGGGCTACGAAACCTATAAACAACAAGACTCAGTTCCGAAATATCTTGAAAATTTGGCCAACACAATTCATCTGTAGCTTTCGGTCACAACACAAAACAAATAAATTGAAATTTTAATATTTACAATATATTTAATTTCACATTTTAATTACAATTTTCAAGAAATTAGGAAAATTTAATAAATTTAAGAATTTTGGATTAGGAAAATGTGCTTAGGAATTTGCATTTTAGGAAATACGTTTTGAGAAAAATTTAAAATTAGGAATCTTAAATTAGGAAAATTGGTAGGGAATTCAAATTCACACTTATTTACAATTTAGAAAGGAGCTATGGACGATATTTGATAAATTTAAAAAATATCCGCGGACGTCCGGCCGGAAACTTCAGATCATCGAGCGGATATCAAGGAAATTCGGTGCAGACATCCGGTGGGATTTCCAAACGGATTTTAAATCCAACATCCAGGCGAAAATTACCACCTAAGATAAAACTCTAAAACCCTCGAATATAATTAAAAATCAGAAACACAAATTTTTCCAATTTTCAATTTAGAAAATTAAAAATTAGACATATTTATTATACGTGTTTCAACAAGCAAATGTATCAAAAAAATTTCCAATAGAAGTTATTTTTACTAAAAATAAAAATTGGTTAAAAAAAGATTTTGTTTTTAAATTTTATTTTTTACATATTTATTTTATATTTGTAATCGCAAAAATAAGTAGAGTCGATATTTATGTCTTTTGAGTTTCAGTTTTTTGAATTAAAAAACTTTTGAGTCATCAAAATTGTGGGTTATGAAATAGGGTGGATCGAAAAACACAAATTTTTTAAAACTAAGTTTGGGCAGTGCCCAAAATGTATATTAACATTTAAAACCTTAAGAATTTTGTTTAATAAGTATAAAAATCAATTATCTTCTGCTCCAGTAAAGCTACTAAATCTTTAAATTTTGCTCAAAATTTATTAGAAATATAAATGTTAGGGTGGTCCAAAAAAATGTTTATGCTGCCACCCCCTAAAATTGTAAAGAATGAAAAATAAAAAGACCCGTATTTTTTAATTTTTTAATCGGATAATATTTAATGGTGCCGCCGGGGCATTGAAATTTCCCATGCATTTTACATGGGAAAAATACAGTTTTTCCTAGAATTGATATAAAATCGTGGAAAATGAATGTTTTTTAACAGGTTAACTCATTTTCACTTTATAATTGATTATGGAATAACACGCAATTTTTAATTAATTAATTTTTTTTAATTAACCATTTTCTATAACACCCTGAAAACCCCCATAAATCGAAAAACTAAGAAGAAGTCGAAACAAGATATTTTATATTAATTATTTGATAGTTTTTTGTATGATTTTGAAAAAATAGCTTAATTAATCATTATTACTAAATATTCTATGCAATTTTTAATTGGTTTCAACAAATTATTGTTATTAATAAACAAATTATTATAAAATCATGCTAGAATGTTGGTTCTCTCTGCTTTTTGCAAATCTTTGTGTTTAAAGCAAGTGAATGAAAAACCTTAAACATAAAATTTGTCTATAAAAATTGTTATTAACCCATTTCATGTACATATGCTTTTTCTTTTAATTTCGTTGAACACAAAAAATTTGCAAAATGCAACAGAAACTAACATTCCAGCATTATTTTATAAAAATTTATTTATTAACAACAATAATTTGTTTACTAAAATAATTATAAACAAATGTTACGCTTAATGTTTTTTATTAAGTTACTTTAAACACAAAGAGTAGCAAATTGAAAAATCGCAACATTCTATCATTGTTTTATAAAAATTGGTTTATTACCAACAATAATTTGTTTAAAAAAATTATTGTGAACAAGTTTTATGCTCAAGGTTTTCCATTCACTTGCTTTAAACACAAAGATATGCAAAATACGAAAAGAACAAACATTTTAGTATAATTTTATAATAATTTGTTTATTAATTACATTAATTTGTTTAAATAAATTATATCAATAAATTTTATGCTTAATGTTTTACATTTAGTTATTTCAAATACAAGGAGATGCAAAATGCCAAAAAAGGCAACATTGTGGCATTATTTTATAGAAACTTGTTTATTAATAACAATAATTTGTTTAAACAAATTAAAAATTACATAGAATATTTAGTAAGAATTATTAATTAATCTATTTTTACAAAAATATAAAAAACTTTCAAAAAATTAACTAAAATTATTTTGTTTCGACTTTTTCTTAGTTTTTCGATTTATGGGGGTTTTTCGGAGTCTTATAAAAAATAGTTAATTAAAAAAAAAATTAACAATCGCGTGTTATTCCATGACCAATTTTGAAGTGGAAATGAGTAAGCTGGTTAAAAAATATTCATTTTCCACGTTTTTTTATCAATTCTAGGATAAAGTGTTTGTTTCCCATGCTAAATGCATGGGAAATTTGAAAGGCCGGGCGGCACCATTAAATATTGTCCAATTGAAAAATCAAAAAAATACGGGTCTTTTTATTTTTAATTCTTTACAATTCTGGGGGTGGCAGCAACAAAATTTTAATAAAAAGTTTTTCCAATGTATTTTTAGACCACCCTAATAAATATCAATAAACTTACTTTTCGATTTAAGTTTCGGTAGTTTCTAAAATTTTTTTTTATTTATTTTATTACTAAATTTGTTTGACCTATGATAAAAATTAGTTTCTTTAGCTTCGGCAGAAGATCTGAAAGTTCCAAAAACAAAGTATGTATGGTGCAAAATTTTTTAAGTGAACCAAGTGAAACCAAAAAATATATTTCATATCGGACTGAAACTTCCACAAAGTTTAGTGCTGCGAATGAGTATTTCAACCACTAAGTATTATTGAGTTCCATCAAAAAGTATAGGAGAGGGAGGGGGCGGGTCAATTTTTGCTAAAAATTGGGCTTAGGTTTTTTTATTGTTTGTAGTTCCTTTTGCAGTAGGAGTTACAAAAAATTTACCTCTTCATTTTCGAAAGACATTTTCCTGCTCTTTTAAAATATGTAGAAACATTTTAAAAAATCAAAGTTGACCATTTTTTTCAAAAATTAATATATTTTTGATTTTTTTTTAAAAAACGATCCTTTTTGAAAAAATGGTCAAATTTTGATTTTTTTAAAAAATTGGTTTACATTTTTCGAAAGAGCAGGAAAAAATCATTCGAAAATGTAAAAGCCAATTTTTTGTAGCTCCTACTGCAAAGGAACAACAAACACTCAAAATACCTAAACCCGCTGTTTAGCAAAAAATTGACCCCCTCCCCCTCCCTCTCCTATACTTTTTGATGGAACTTAATAATACTTAGTGACTAAGATACTCGTTCGGAGTACTAAACTTTGTGCAAGTTTCAGTCAGAGACGAGACATTTTTTTTGTTTCACTTGGCGCACTTGAGAAATTTTGCCCCATATATACTTTCTTTCTGGAACTTTCAGATCTTCTGCCGGAACTAAAAAGACCAGTTTTTAGCATACCCCACAAAAAACTTTGTAATCAAATAATAAAAAAAAAATTAGAAACTAACCAAACTTAAATCCAAAAGAAAATTGATTGTTATTTATATTTCTAATAAATTTTGAACAAAATTAAAAACAAAAGTGGATAGAAGTAGTCAGACTTTCTGACTTTTTTCCTGACTATTCTTGACTTTATTTTTGGTAGGGAATGAATATTTGAACAAAAATTCTTAGAAAATCACTTGCTGAAACAAAATTCTGTTTCTTTAGTTTTGTTTCAAAAAGTGAATTTCTTTTAATTTTTGTTCAAATGTACATTTTACTGGTTTATTTTGATTAAAAAATATTGCATCTTTTGTCTAAAAAAAATTGTATTACAAGATTTTGTTTCCATTTCAAAAAACAAAGTACTACACAAAAAC
>WNHD01003875.1:0-15460 GCA_011057455.1 Ganaspis sp. Gsp50
GATATGACATCCACGAATTGGATACCTCAACCAATTAATTGGATGGCTCCCATTTATCCAACGAATTGGCTGTCCCAGCCACTCTTTTTTTTCAGTGCAGCTATTCCATCTCTTTCCTTCTCTTTCGTTTATCCTACCCCTTTCTTTGTTTCGTCTATCCTATCTTTTTCCTTTTTTTCGTCTATCCTATAGTTTTCCTTTTTTTTCGTCTATCCTATCGTTTTCCTTTTTTTCGTCTATCCTATCTTTTTCCTTTTTTTTCGTCTATCCTATCTTTTTCCTTTTCTTTCGTCTATCCTATCTTTTTCCTTTTTTTCGTCTATCCTATCTTTTTGCTTTTCTTTCGTCCAATCCATCTCTTTCCTTTTCTTTAGTATATCCTATTTCTTTCCTTTTTTCTTGTCTACTCCATGGTTTTCATTTTCTCTCATTTACTCCACCTCTTTTCTTTTCTCTCATCCACCATACCTCTTTTCTCTCACCCCTTTCCCTCATGCATCCAGTCGTATTTTCTTCCTCCTTTCTCGTGCATCACGTCGCTTTTCTTTCCTTTTCTAGCACTTCTGGTCGGTGTTTTCTTTTTTCCTCTATCCAATGTACATCTCGGGAGCTTTTCGATCCTTTCGAGTGGACGCCGCCGAGCAAATATTTGCCGCGTAGGCGAGAGACTGCACGGTCGGAAATTAAAAAGGTATAATTCGACTTGGTCAGCAACGGTCAGTGGTAAATTAGTAATGTCTTGGAAGGAATTGTTCACTGCTGCAATTTTGCTGACAGTCCTGTTTTAACGTCGTCTGCACGCAACATCTCCAGAATTGCAGTCGCTTCCACAGAAGCTTTTTCAAAGGGTAATTTAATTACTTGAGAGAGCGAGTTGTAAAGAGGTAAAGGGATATTTGTTGCCCCAAGACGAGACCATTTAATCAATGTGAGTATCAAGTTTTTTTATTCCGTAAAAAAAACTTCGCGCTTCCAATCTGCTTCAAACCAACTATCATCCTAAGCTCTCAATTTGCACTAAAGAATCTTAATTCAAAGCTAGACTGTTCTTTCTTAAGAATTTGTTTTAAGCGCATCTTAAAACAGGAAGGTGTAAGCAAAATAAGAACAAACAAAATAAGAGCAAACAAAATAAGAGCAAACAAAATAAGAGCAAACAAAATAAGAACAAACAAAAGAGCAAATAAAATAAAAGCAAACAAAATAAGAACAAACAAAAGAGCAAATAAAATAAAAGCAAACAAAATAAAAGCAAACAAAACGAATCATACGAATCTCATTATCGATAATTTCAAGACAATATTTCAATAAAACTTGATACTAAAACTTTTCAATACAACATATTCCTTTCAACGTTCTTTTTAAGCACATTTCCCAGAGACCATTCATCACATTAAAATTGTGTATATTTTAATTAATTTAGCACACCCACTAATTTAAATTCGTTGGTGAATACATCGAGGAGTTTTTATAAAAAAATGACACGTGTAGGATTGAATTCTAAGGGATTACGTAACCAGATTTTAAAACAATAATTGCCCTGTTCACTCGGGGATGAGATTCAAAATTTAATAAGGTTGGCAGGATTTTAAATTTCATTTATAATATTCAAAAAGCGAGACGTTCATAATTTTTACCTCAGCATGTTAACGGCGTAATTCACGTCAGGTTTATAATGAGATTCGTAAGCAATACCCTGCGGCTCCGCTTTAATTTATGGCGTATAACACTTTAAGTAGGACGTGCAACCCGAGAGATTCCGTGCTAAGACCTATTTTAACAGGTAATTGCAATGTGCTTGTATATTTATAAAACCTTTTAATACGCAGAAGATTTGTAGCAACGCTACTTCGCTTTCCCTATAGAGTACAAACATTTCATAAAGCACTTAGACTTCACAAATTTTCCAACTACACCTTTCCCGACTATACCTTCTCCAACTATACCTTCTCGAACTATACCTTCTCGAACTATACCTTCTCGAACTATACCTTTTCCAACTATATCCATACTTTCCAAGTATATCTATACATTCTAACTATATCTCTTTCAACTATATCTCCTTCAACTATATCTCCTTCCAACTTAATACCCATCCAACCTATGCGCGATTCCTCAAATCGTTTTTACATTTTTATCATAAATTTCGCCACGTAAATTCGCGGCGATAATTTACAGAAAGCAGTATATTAAAAAGGAGTCTCAGTCGTAAAAATAACTTGAAAACGGGTAATAAATTTTCCTTAAAATAAACCCTCCACGCAATACGTTTTCCCTGTAAATTCGTAATTTCTCGTTATTAAACACAGCAAGAAAATAACAACGAGGGGGAGCGTAAAAGCTCGAAAAGTATACGATCCAACCTTTCCAAATGAATAGGACAGATTTTTCAGTCTACCGGATAATAACGAAAATTTGTGTTCTTGACGTTTTTTCCTTTAGAATACCTAATAAGGAGCAAGTTTGTATTTACTTCCATTAACGACAGTTACAGTAATAAAAGGGGAGGGCCTTTATGCGTAACAAAAGCACACAATCGACCATAACTGCGCCAACATTTCAACGCCATAATACCCACTTTTGTCCCCAATAATACGTTACTGACTGCGGCAGAGATTATCGCAACATCTACAAACCACTCTGTCGTTTCGGGTCAATTCCATCGTTACGCAGGATTTTCCATGATGGGCAGGCTTTTCTATGATAGAGGAATTTCTACGATAGGCAGTATTTTCTATGATAGGCAGGATTTTCTGTGATGGTCAAGTATTCTATGATAGTCAAGTATTTCTATGCTAGGCAGGATTTTCCATGATAGACAAGATGGAAATTTAGACCTCCCGAGAAAATTGAAATTCCTTCAAAGAACACACTCTGGATGAGGAAGAGTATAACGGTTATCAAAGTTTATTTGCCATAACGGGGGCTCGAACCAGAGGGGATATAGACACCATGTCTTGGATACAATCGTGAAAGCTTCGAAATAGGGTCTTCTCATCATTTTCTTTCTTTTCAATAGCATCTCTCCTCTCTATATTGCGTACTAGTTGTGGAATAGCAACTCTCGTAATACCAGGATTAATGCACCCTTGCTTTTGCCCTATACCAGTTTATAGAATCCTACCCCAGATTTCAGGCCAACAACAATGAAGACGTATTAAAAGTGGATTAAGAGCACCATCATGTGATCGCACAATAAACACGCAAAATCGACATAACTGCAGCATTTGATTGTTTTTTAAGGTGACAGTTAACAAGGGCATAATGGATCGGATCTAGGGTTCATTTCTCATGTAAGGTGTAGGTTCTTTCAGATTTATTGTGAAATCCCCCACAATAATAATCTAGCTTAAAGTATATGTTTAAATGATTGAATACCTGCTATCTCGGAATAACAAACAGATGACAAGCATTATAAATATCATAAATACATTAGAGATATCCGAAAAACATTAAAGACATATCGTCGAAACTACTGCAATACCGCGAATCTACGTTTGGTAAATACCGCGTATCTGCGACTTCCTTAAGGGCTATATTTAGTGTAAATTTCCATGCAACATAGCCCTTATATTGCAGTAGCTCCGACGATATGCTAAAACGTTAAGAATATCCAAGAGACATTGGAGACATCCAAAAGACATTATAGACATCCAAAAGACATTAAAGATATCCAAAAGACATTATAGACATCCAAAAGACATTAAAGATATCCAAAAGAAATTAGAGATACTTAAAGAGTATAACAGATACCTAAAAAGTGCGTACATTACATTATTAAAGGACAGCTAATAAAAGACAAGTGTTAAAAGACAGCTATTAAAGCGTTAAGAGACCGGATGGTTAATCTTGAGGAATATCTCACTTAAGCGGTGTTGTGCGTTGAGATGATAATTGTTGGGTTATTCACTTGGAACTAACTGCTGCTGAGACGGCAAGCGTTGAAATATCGAACACTAGAACATAGGGCATTGTTGAGGGCGTAGGAACAGTCTATCGGCAGATTGCCAGAATAATACGATATAGATTGAAGCCTAAAATACGTCAATACAAGGTAATTTCGCTTAAATGGACCTCGCACAGGTGAGAGACAGATTTATGGAGAAATAGTGTGCAATTCCTCTCTCACGTTATTGCTATATGCAACGTTTCAGAGAAATCATCTTGTACATATAACCCATTACCTTGTTACCTTGATACTTACTTGATGAGTGGTATTGTGCTTTACCCTATGGATGGAAATGATCACGATCTAACTGTTGGTTCTATGAATGGCATAATCGTATTCTATACCCATGACAATAGCAGAACCCAAGAGGTAATTCTGTGTACTTCCTAATAGTTCCATATTGACGAGATTTGACGTTACATAAAAATAGCCTCTTTCTCAAAAAAATGCCTCATTCTCAAAAAAAAGCCTCATTCTCAAAAAAGCCTCATTCTCAAAAAAGCCTCTTTCTCAAAAAAAAGCCTCATTCTCAAAAAAGCCTCTTTCTCAAAAAACAGCCCCTTTCTCAAAAAATAGCCCCTTTCTAAAAAAAGAGTAAAAAAGTTCCCAGTTCTAAAAAGCATCTAACAATGCTGTTCTGAAACTCTTGTGATACATTCATCATATGATATATTTTGATTTATTAACACAAGGATGAAATATCACTCGATGTAATGAGTTCTATGCAGTATCTGCTACACGAAGAGTCGGAAATACGAGTGGAATAATTCGAGCGAAGAGAGCGCAAGACAAGTGCCTCAAACTCGGGCCGAATGTAAATGGCATCGTGATTCTACGGCATTTCTGGGATAGCAGACGAAATTAGCCTGTTCAACGTATGCACGAACGATTTGATCGGCGATGCGAGATCGCCGAATCTCCAGGCAAGGTTATGGTTTCGACGTGTACATTCCTGGCCAGATGGGCGTACCACGTTATACCTGTCAAGCACAGAGCTTACCTAACCCCAAAATCAGGTTCCTCCCGGGTCTGTCTTCGTCATTGAACCGCGAAACGAACATCGAATCTTGTACCTGGATGCGTAGTTGCTTGATATACGTTACACTACCTGTGCCCAATTAATCAACTCAAAATTATCGCCTCGCAATTACACTGCACACGTACACAATTGCCCAGTGAACTAATTTCTCCCTTCCCTCACTATGTCAATCATACATATATAAAGCAGTGCACACTTCTCAGCCTTTTAATTATGTCGGCCTCAACAATACCCTTTAATCCTATATAAAAAGACCGACATTCTCAATGTCGCTTTGTTGTCACAGCTCGACAACTCAAATAAGCCGTTCACCTACTTCTTATACTTCGAAATAAATTGAAATATTGCAATGCACATTATTTTTCATACATGCTCTATAGAAACTCAATATTTTATTGTATAAAGAAAATGCATTTTGAGGAACATGCATTTTGAAGAAAATGCACTTTGAAGAAAATGCACTTTGAAGAAAATGCACTTTGAAGAACATACACTTTGAAGAACATGCACTTTGAAGAACATATGCACTTTGAAAAACTGCATTCAAATACATATTGAAGAAAACGTACATTCTAATAACAATTCTAATGAAACAACTCTACTGCTGAGGAAATCGGCTGAATAGTTCAAAAAGTAATATACCATAAAAATATATTGGCTAAATGTTGTCATAAATGTTAGCTAAGAACGATTTGTCGATACTATCACAACAGAAAGTCGCTCAATCGACTAAAAATTAACGATTCAAGTATGAATTACAGGTTGAATGGACTGAAGGGAAAATAATTCTGAAATCGAGGCAAGCATGCAAGCTAATGGTGGAATAATTTTCCGCAAAAGTGGCATAGGTACATGGGGATAAGTGGCCGAGTCAGGCGATGCTGCACTAAGCTGGAAAAAGGCGTCATTCTTTTCTCTTGCGTGCACTTGACTATGTGTTGCATAGCAATCCTTGCTGACGACCTAACTATTTTCAAGTCGCGAATAATTGTTCTTTGAATCGTTACAATCTAGCAACTTCTTTTCTGGGAACATTTTCGTCCAAAAGACTTCTCTCATTTAGCTTAAGACTGGATAATGTGCAACTCGTCGTAGGAAATACTTGTTACTGGGCAGGTAACGTGTTGGAATTATACGCAAGTTTGCCGCAAGTTCAAACGAGAAGTTCATGCCCAGACACACATCTAAACACACACGCGCATACAAACACACCGACACAAGAAATTCGAGTTGGTCGAACCTTGCATGCTTCGCGAGATTGTATAATGACATAATATTCATGGTGCACGCTTATGCTTGCGAGTAGAAGGTAATAAGGGTGTCGAGACCCACCCTCGTCTTCTCCAGAAAATGTAAACTAGGGTGAATAAGGTTTGGCAACGTATAGCGACATGCCACCTTGAGCAGTTTAGATTTAATTCTTCCCGATCATAAAAATTCTCTTCGTTATTATTACACATCTAATACCCACGTGAACTTAATTACTTTAATTTCTTATAAAAACGTTGTAAACAACTTCTTTCCCTTATAATCTTTCTCACGTCATAAAAATTACCCTCTTAATTATCACTATAAAGTTCTGAACCTTGTTCAAATGAACATGCTTTCTTTTTTTAGTATTTTAAAAATTGTAAACCTGTACAGAAATGTGGAGCATGTAAACCGAGATTTGAAGAAGCTGTAAAACGCGATTGATATTCGATTATAATAATGACGTTATTATATACGTTATTATTAGTTATTATTTACGTTATTATTAACGAAAATCGACTGCCAAAAATGTGGTAATTACTGTAATAAACGGTGAAAAGCTAAAGAAAGAAAATAATATCTTCTATTGATCAGAGGTAAGGGAAATAAGCCCCGGAATCTAAATTGGCGAATTCATGTAATCACTTTGCTCAAGGGCAGTTGCCTAATTCCCTTTATTGTTCAAGAGAAAACCACATCTGTCAAATATTTTCTGAGAATAAAGCGTAATATTATACACCCAGGGGTTTCGACAAGAGGGAATATGGCACTTGAAGGTTGTGCAGAGGGAGCGAATGAGAATGAAGAGAAATCAGGGAGAAAGGGATGAGAGGTTGAAGAAGGTGTAGGAGAGAATTGCGAAGGTCGAGCAGAGGTGACGGGTGGCGGACACATTTTTAATTAAGACAGTTTCGAGGCGTAATTAATTTTACGATAGCGCCGGCTAACGACCGGACCTGCTCATTCGAGTTTGCCAGCAACCCTGTCGATCTTTCCCTTCAAAACCTCTCTCAACTCAAGACCCAACTCTCCAACAGCTATCAATGACAAAAGTTCTTAACTTTACATAAAATGTACTTTCTTTAAAAGTCCACACTCGAGTTTTACTCCAAACTATTCTGTCAGGCTGTCATTAAATTTGACAAATGTGGCCAATTAGTTCAAGTGCCAATAAAGAAAATAATGCCAGTAAAAAACTAATAGCAACAAAAAACTAATGCCAATAAAAAACTAATAGCAACAAAAAACTAATGGCAAGAAAGAAACTAACGACAACAAAGAAACTAATAGCAACAAAGAAACTAATAGCAATAAAGAAACTAACAGCAATAAAAACCAATACGAAAACAACGATAAGACTGAAAATTGAAGCCTACTAAGGACAAAATGAAGAAAAACCATTACTTGCAAAATTACACTAAAAAATCTCTCTGGTTAACTTAACCAGAAAATAATGTTAAAAATAATGTGTGCGATAAAGAAAGGATCAACTGGGTTGGCAAGAGATGAAAAATAAAACGATAAAAATGTAATATATACTACTTAGTAATTAGACCTACGAAAGATTATGTTTAATGTCAGAATAAAGGGATAATAATAAAAAAAAAGGTATGAGAGAGGAGAATTTTTGTGTTTTAATAGCTGACAGAGAGTTTATCTCACCTCTTAAAGACACTAGCTTGAAGAGATCTGCTGAACAATTTATCTGCTATTAAAAAAACGACCTGTTAAGCACCGCGTTGTAACAATGTATTAGCCAATAAAAGCGTCTAAGCATCGAGTTCTGTTTATGGACTGCCCAAGCAAGAGCCTTATCCAGAACGATTTCTCAAGGTAAGCTTTATGTCCGACAGTAAGTAAACTTGACCTCTACATTCCCGCAAGGTAGATATACTAGAACCGTCTTTAATCGGTTCTAGTTTACTGAACTCATTTACTGTCTAACGTAAATAGATTTAATGTAACTCGATTCACAAGACTGCTTTCATCGCTTGACTGCTTAAGTAGAAATAAAATGTGATTTAAAGTCAATTCGTTCGAGAAGGAATTTAATATCAGTGCAATCACAATTGGAAACAAATGGCGACAATGAACCTCATACTTCTTTCCGTTAATCTCATACTTCTTTACGTTAATCTCATACTTCTTTCCGTTAATCTCATACTTCTTTTCGTTAATCTCATACTTCTTTCCGTTAATCTCATACTTCTTTTCGTTAATCTCATACTTCTTTCCGTTAATCTCGTACTTAAGGAGGATTAATTAATCTCATCGTATAGCAAAAACTATGTTAATTTTCAATGCTAAGCTGTGAAATTCCAAGGTTTACTCGGATTTTTAGTGGCATGTGTAGAATTCCAATTTAACTTGGAATTTAACAAGTGTTGCATTGCAAAATAACATTTTGTTTTTTCTGTGATAGAGATTAATCGCATACGCATATGGAACTAATTAAAATTATTCTTTTCAACTGGGACAGGAAATAAGTCTCAATTTAAGTTGCAACATTTTTAAGGGAGACTGCTAATTTTGAGACCACATCTTAATCTTGAGAACTATATTAAGTTTTAAAAATAATTTATCTATTTGCGTCAATTTCTACCCGGACTGCATTAATTTTCCACGAAACCTAGACCCTACGTTTCACTTTGAAATAAATATCTCTGTTTTTAAAATAAAACTCTTTATTTTTGAAATAACTCTCCGTTTCTGAAATAAAACTCTTTGTTTTTGAAATAACTCTTCGTTTCTAAAATAAAACTCTTTGTTTTTGAAACAAAATCCTTTGTTTTCGAAATAAAAATCTTTCCTTCCGTTCTTGAAATAAAAATCAGACGTATTTCCTTCGTCACATTAAGAGTGAGGACACCACACTGTTCTTCTCTTGAATATTTCAACCCCAAATGTGCACGTGTTTGCCTGAAATCATCCAGATGCATGAAAAAGCAAAAATGTTATCTCGTCAATAAAATTTGTATTTCTAATTTTGTCTCATGACTGAGAGGTAAAATTTAAGTTGGTATCCCGGGTTGTGTGCACAATGCTATAAACTCAGACTTTGGTTCATTAGCGAGACACCACTTCGACTTTCAAATGAAGAATATGCCGTTCGCTTTGTATTACGTTTTCGCCGATTCTCACAGGCAAGATCTGGGGAAGGTTCATTATCTTATGCGCAGCTCTCGACCTCTTCTCTTCTATCGTTAAAGCAAACCGCTTTCAGCATTCGTTTCAGTGTTTCTGCCCTCTTCTTCGTTTTCCCATTTGTTAATTCGTTACCAATGGCAAAGTCGCGCATCCACAACTCAATCCTCTCGATGTGAAGCGTCTGTAATGTTTCTGTATACACAAGATTGCGTCTCTGGGGGGTCCAACAGGATAATATTTAGTATTCCCACGGCGTTGCCTGTCGCGGCTTATAATATTTCGCGTCATATTAATATTCCACAGGGAAACAGCACGGTAGCTGTAGGAGAAACTCGGAACCTTCTCCTCTATGTGAGAACCCCCTCTGCTGTCTCGTGCTCTCTTTCTCTCTCTGGATCACTTGGTTTTAAACTCTTTCTCTCTCTTTCTCTCTCGCTTTCTCTACTAGTTTACTCGCTACTTCTGCACCCACCTCTCTTTCCCTAGACAGCATGCAACCCCATCCACGATACTTGGTACATGTATATCCTCCACCCTCTATCTCGTAGCGACTTAACTAACGGTAAGCTCGAGCACGCATCTATTATACAGAGTTGGGCCGTCCAACCATCGAATCGCCTCGGGCGAAACATCCCTTCGAATACACGTATCTTCTCTAGTTCGACGACCTGCCCTAGGTTACCAAGAGATGTGAAAAATTTACCATCGAAAAACTCGAGTTGCCAAACAATTTGCAACAACTGTAACCGGAAACGTTCATATTCTAGTTCAAATAGTTTTATTTAGAGTTATATAGATCAAATGCTTTTATTTATCTAGACCAAATGCTTTTATT
Organism: Ganaspis sp. Gsp50; assembly: GCA_011057455.1. NCBI lineage: Eukaryota > Metazoa > Arthropoda > Insecta > Hymenoptera > Figitidae > Ganaspis > Ganaspis sp. Gsp50. The sequence continues at coordinate 10,222 of WNHD01003875.1, forward strand.
TAGAGTTATCTAGACCAAATGCTTCTATTTAGAGTTATCTACAGCAAATAGTTTTGTTTGAAGTTATTTTTGAGAGAATGTTTTTTTGTTAGAAAATTCAGTTGTAATTGAAGTAACGTGTATATTGTGTTTTAATTGGGAAAGCGATCGCTTTAGATAAATAAAAAATCCAAGTTTTCAGCTTTTTAAATCATTCGGAAGTTGTTTTTATAAAAACAACTTAATAAACACTATAGTTTTTAAAAAAGGTACATCCGAGGGAAATATGTATACTATTTTAACTGTTTCCGCTTTCAATGAATTTACTTTTTACTTTCTTTTTTTTACAAATCGTAGGAAATAAAATTTTATTGCTTATGTGAATTTCTGTTTAAATAAACCCAAAGGTATTGTTTGAAAGAAAAACATAGTTTGCGCGTTTTTCGAATAATTGTCCATTTCTAAGCAAAGCCAGTTTGCAAACTTAAATCGTAGTCAATAAAATCCCATTGAGACTCTAAATCAAAACTTGAAAATTCATTCAATTAACAATTAACATTCTTTTAACAATTTTCTCGCTCACCAAATTTTGAAAATACGAAGCTCGAATTTCGCACAATTGTGACAATCTTTCATTTTCTTTCTTGCTAATTTAAAGGTCATCTGCTCAGACTCACCTGCAACAAAAAGGATAGATTCATGAAAAAACATTGAATAAGAAAACATTGAATAAAAAAACATTGAATAAAAAAACAAAAAATAAAAATAATAAAATAAAAAAACAAAAATAAAAAAACAAAAATAAAAAAACAAAAAATAAAAAAACAAAAAAATAATGAATTGAAAAATATTAATATTATATGACAATATTATACGTAAATAAACAACACTGATAAATGCACAATGAGAATTGAAAAGTATTTAATAGAGCCACAAAAGATATTAGTGAAACGTTTATTGGCAAAACAACCAAAGGACATGACAAAAGCCACTGAGAGCTAGTGTTTCATTTTCGTAATCGAATACACTCAGCGCCTGGTAATTAAATACAATTAAGGGTCGATAGAAATTTGTCCTTTTATTGCTACTGACCAGAACTAAATTGATCTAATCTATCTAGAACCGGTCAACTGTCAGCGAATATAGGGGTACAGTTACAACTTATACCCAAAAGTATATCATGTTTCCTACATAGTAGCACAAGTCAGTAATGGCCATTTCTCTCATGAGGGTTCTTTTGAATGAACAAAACTTGGAATAAAAGTACCATTACCATCAAAATCGTCCCTCCCTTTTGCACACAAAACACAGAAAATCGAATTTATTCCTTCTTTCCGAACAATTGTATAGCTTAACTTTTGTATTCTCATTTTCCAAATGTACTCATTCTTTTCTCAACTATGTTTCCAACTTTCTCGAGATTTATAAAGCTGTTTCAAGATGTTTCCCTTTTTTTCACAGTTAAATAAACTTGCACTATTGTTGTACTCTTACGACAATGATATAGTAGATGACATCTAATATCTAAAATAAATGACGACAATGATATAATAGATGGCAAGAATGATATAATAGATGGCAAGAATGATATAATAGACGACAAGAATGATATGATAGATGCCAACAATGATATAAAAAATTACAACAATGATATAAAAGAGGACAACAATAATATAAAAGACGACAACAGTAATATAATAGATGACATCTTTGTAGCTCTAAGCATCATCAATAGAAAAAAAAGGAACCAACAATAGAATCTCTTTTCACCTTGATTCCCGTCGGAGAGAGGGCTTTTCAAAAAGAGTACAACCTCCGATCAGAATACTCGAGTGAGCATTTTCAAGTGAAGGAACAACGAGCTTGGAAGCCATTTATGAGTATATAATTGGGTCTCCATTGTCTATAAGTATAATAGAGTTAATCTCGTGGTGATGTACCGCAGCAGCCTCTACTAACCGATATTCAAATGCTCGAGTGGAAATATCGTGCCCGCAACGGTGGTCAGTTGTGCTCGTGTGTGTTTTCAGCGTCCTTTAGCACGCGTGCCTTCAAAGAACATTTGCAGAGGTGGCCACTCTGAATAGACACGAGTTTGGTAACAAAGCGAAGAGGTGGGTTAAAACAGCGATATATCATGAAAATGTCTAGGGTTATAACGCGTTGAGGAGCACACCGCATCAGTCATTTAGTCGCAAATGGAAACTCCCTTCTTTTCTCGCCTCTCTCAAACACACACATACACATATACCACTCACAATATACCTGGTACTTCACCCCACGTTATAAATAATTACCCTCGATTACTTATGTAACAGTGAAAAATCGCAGCCAGATATTTCCACGTGCTCTGCCCACCAAATACACGAAATTACTTTTTACATTCTCTTTTAATAACGCGTCGCTGCTCGCATTATACAAGCTTTTAAAATGTTTAACCGCCAAATTTAAAACCATTTTATGCGTACAGTAACGCCCTGTGAATTATTTATGAGTCATTTACATCAATTTTGTATAGACAATTATGCATTTTTTAGTATTATCAAGATGATGATAAATATCAAGATGATAATAAATAGCAAGATGATAATAATTAGCAAGATTATGACAAATACCAAGATGATAATAATTAGTAAGATGATGATAAATATCTACATGATTTTTGTTAGCAAGATGATGATAAATATCAAGATGACAATAAATAGCAAGATGATAATAATTAACAAGATGATGATAAATATCAAGATGATAATAATTAGCAAGATGATGATAAATATCTACATGATATTTGTTAGAAAGATGATGATAAATATCAAGATCATAATAATTAGCAAGATGATGATAAATATCAAGATCATGATAAATATCTACATGATATTTGTTAGCAAGATGATGATAAATATCAAGATCTTAATAATTAGCAATGACAATTAGCAAGATATACAAACTGTGAAAATCCGCATAAACTTTACGGATTTCAGATGTTGCGAAATAAGACTGAACATAACCTCTAAATTTATAGTACATTTTCGGCGTATTTAGTAGTAGAACAATACTATTTTCGTTTATTTACACACTACTGAAGTAGCTCTAATCAAGAAACTAATAACCCCTAAAAAGCCCGCATTAAAAACTCATAACACGGAAAGCAATTTCCTTTTTTCTATGAGACTGGCCACAAATTGTCAATATCCCTACGTTTAGTAAAATCGAAATTAACCTGATTTTCATTTTATGACCGGTTAAAGTCGTAAAGGATGGACCTTTTTGTCTGTCGCCTGACTCTATAAAACTCTTGACGACCTACAGTTTGCACATCTTGGATACGTACTCGACATAAAACTCTGGAGAAATCAATGTCTATGCCGTCCCTTCTGGAGAGGACATTCTATATATCGGTTACTAATGCCACTTTATACAGAGGCTTTAAACTCACAAAGCTGATTCTAAAGGAGAAACTGCTTTCACAGGAAATAATCCATCGCACCCTTAGAAACGCCTGTCACGCTATGTCGAGCTCCTCGAGCATGTTCGAAATATAATTCACGCATTCTCGGTCTTCGAGACTGTCACACAGGATCAACATTCTCCTTAGACACCTGGTACCCTATTCGTTTCTTCCCCCTTTTCCTTGTCTTCTTGCTTTAACGAGATTCAGATAACAGATCATCGACACATTGTCGGAAATTAACTGACACTCGAAAGGGGAACGTATAAATTAGGCAAAGAGCAGTAAACGATCCTTAATGTTCAAAGCGGACATATACAAACACGAACCTCTAACTAACAGTCGTGTGATCTAAGTTGATGCAAGCAGGTGCTACAAACTTCCATATAGCTATTTAGAATCAAGTACAGTCATTGCTACAATTTTATACCAAAGTGTTGTATACTAGCCAAAATATTAATACATACACGGAAAAAACTATCCGGTTGGAATAACTGGAATTCCGGTTATAAACCTCACTTAACATTTTTTTTCAGTTATTTTAATCAGAATTCCGGTTAAATTTACCGGACGCCCGGTTAGAATAACCAAAATTCTGGTTAAAATAACTGGAAAAAAATGTTAAATGAGGCTTAACCGGAATTCTAGTTATTCCAACCGGATAGTTTTTTCCGTGTACATATCTTTAAACTATACGGAATTGTTTTGAACACAAAATGTTGTTCTTTAATGCATCACCCTCGGCATCACCTATTGTTTAATTTTAAGATGCTTTTTACACTTTCTAAACTTTATAGTGATAATTTTGGATTAAACAAAATGTGTGCATCTTCACTGCAAAAAATGGTGTCTTAAAAGTGGGACAAAAGTGTCTTATTTGGTCGAAAGTGTCTTAAATTAAGACTTTTTTGTGTCTTAGTCACCAAATATGTCTTAATTTAAGACGTTTTTGCTCAAAATAAGACACCATGTTTTTGTAGTGTTGTGTTCAAGAAACAAAAATTGTTATTGTTTTACAAACGTAATACCTTTTAATTAAAGAGAATGTAAAAAACAAATAAAATGACAAATGTACAAGTATATTTTCACCAATAACGATTTGCAATAAAATTTTCTCTCTATAGATATAAATGATGTTGTGAGTCGTGCTGATAAAATATTCAATGAAGAAGCAACAAAAGATATATTTTAGCATGCATTTTTTAAAAGCTGTACCAGTTGGTTGTGAACTGAGAGAGTGGATGGTGCTCGGACCAACCAGTTTAGGTATAGGAAGAAGCAGAGTGATTGGTGATGGGATTAAAATTCATCCTATTCTCCGTGACCAGTCCTGAATTATAGGCCATGTGTGGTTCTTTGGTTGCTTGTTACTCGCTCGTGGTGACGAGATTAACGCTTAGGAAAGTAGATCGAGTCGCTTGTTCGATTACAAATGCATGATTTGAGGTGAATATGAAATGCAGAGGGGGTCCCTTGTTGGCATCTGCCCTAGAAGAACTCGAGATAATAGAGCATGTGTGTTGCTTTTACAAAGACAAAGGGAAGATAAAAAGTTCTTTTTATGCATCGAAACGACTTTTAGGAATTCATGATCATGATATAATGCGGGGTAAAATGATACGCGCGTATCATTTTACATTTTGAAATTTATTATTCTTTTATTATTTTAAATATATAGTGTATTTTAATTTATTCAGTATTTTAATATATACTGGGCAGCCATCGGAAGATTCCCGGGAGGAGAAGGGTCTACCCCCTCCACCGGGCACGCCACTACCTAACGGCTCATCGCTCAGGGCCTTTAAGAAAGCT
>WNHD01003876.1:0-12020 GCA_011057455.1 Ganaspis sp. Gsp50
TTTAAGTTACATTAAAAAATGTAATTTTAAACGTCATAATTCACAAAATTTAAAAAACTCAAGGTTTTGTTATAAAATTCAAGTAAAATTCAAGGTTTTAAGGTGAAAAAAATGCAAGTACTGTTCAATGTTTTCAAGGAATTCAAGGTCTGTGGACACCCTGTTTATTTGTCTTCTCTCGAGGAATAACATGATTGAATATAAGGGGCTGTTCATAAACTATGTACACGGAAAAATTTAGTTTATTGAATTTTACAAAACTTTTTAGTATTCTTGGATATATCAATTCACAAAATTAGTATTATATGATGTACAGAGCAGTTTTGTAAAATCTAAGAGAATTTTGCTAGCAAGTACTAAACTGGTTACAACATTTCTACTCTCTAAATCTGAATTAGTCACTTTTGGGCGTTTTGAGTAATTGAAATAGGACGGAATCGTTTATTAAATAAAATAGTAACAGTTTTGACTAATTTTTAGTCAATAGTGACTAATTCTCAATAGAAAACTACAAATTCATTTTGTAACCCTTACTAATTGAACTAGTAAGTTTTACAAAATGAAATTGTAGTTTTCTACTGAGAATTAGTTACTATTGACTAAAAATTAGTCAAAATGGTTACTAATTCATTTAATAAACGATTCGGTGCTGTTCAATTAGTCAAAAGAGACTAATTCAGATTTAGAGAGAGGAATTCTAGTTATAAATATTTGTTAGTTACATTAAATGAAATTCTAGTTGTTAGAACTAAAATATTAGTTAAATCTACCATGATTCGGATTAATTGAAATAAAAGTAACTATTTAAGAGGCGAAATTCTGGTTACGATATATAGATTGCTAGGAACATTAACTAGAATCTTATAGTTATACAAAACAGTTTATTGGTCATATTAACCTGAATTGTAGTTCTTACTACCAGAATTTCAATTACTTTAACTAGAATCTAGTTATGTATATTAAATCAGAATATTAGTTATACATTCACTTCAATCATATTTTTTTTAAAAGGCTTCGAAATTTTAACCACATCAGAAAATAAAAGTTGAAATTATGTTAATAAATTAAAAATGAAATTATTTAAATAAATAAAATGTAAAATTATGTTAATAAATTAAAAATGAAACTCTTTAAATAAATAAAATGTAAAATTATATAATTAAGAGAGTATAAAAATTGTACTGGAACGATGAAATATTGGAAAAGTTTGTGACGTTTTTAAATTATTGTAATTCTCGTATAGGTATATTATATATTTTATTCCAAAATTATTTCAAATCTATTAATCAATGCATAAACGACTCTTTCCGACAATGACACTTTGATTTCGAAAATCCTTCACAAAGCTTCGAGAATTTATTTTTAAATGTCATCATCAGGAACGAAAATATAAATAATGAGATATATATAAATGAAATGAGAACAAAAATAATCATGAAATGATATAAAACTTACTGTCATGTACTTTAATTTTTTGATTTGATTTGATTTATTTTTACTATCTAGATATTTTATTGTTAACAGTTTATTTGAAGAGAACTTTATTTTTAAAGTTATTGAATTATTTTTTAGCTTTGGAGAATTTATATTTAAAGAAAGCGTTATCTTTTTATTGCTTCCTCATAGGGAAGCATTGTTTTTATTTTGGTTTTAATTAGAAAATTTATAATTGAATAATCGTTTTCTGGTGGGAATAGCTAAAAATGGAAAAATTGGTGTATCAATATTCGACACATAAGATTGAAACCGTACAGTTTGGGAACATAAAACAATGTTTTTGTTTGCGATATTGCTATAAATTCGGAATTAAAAAAGTTTCCGGAACACAAAACAAAAACGAATTAACTAACTTTTTTTTGTGTATATGAATTGAATACAGAGTAAAAATTGGATACAAATCTTTAAATTAGGTCAAATAAATTTATTTTGAAATAAGAGCTATAAATTTTCTGTTGTTGCATTATATTGCTACATCCCTTAAGTAAATTACCTGCTATTATTTACTATTTTTCAACTTGCTTTTCTAAAATAATTTTTATATTTATGTTTATCGTATTTCATATATATGACTTTCTTTCTTGTTTCCTTTTATAAAACGTTTGAATAAATATTTCTTGGATTTCATATATAACTTTCTTTTATACGTAAAACATTGTTGTACACATATATATTGATACTTCTCGTATTTCGTATGAAAATCTAGAATCCGGGCAAATATTTATTTGTAGATTTGAAGCTGTCTCAAATATTTATTCTTCTGTTTCATCCCTGTAAACGTTTACATAATCCCTATACATATTCTTTCTTTTTATCTTCTGAAAATCTTGTAATCATTTATAATTCTCTATAATCCTGGAAATCTACTGTAATCTGTCAGTGTTGGCAAAATCTGTATTAAGGTTCAGGAACGTGATGCAAAACAAATGTGATGTGAAGCTATATAGCACGCACGGTAAATATGTGAATAATAAATTATTTATAAAATTACAGAAACAGTGATAAAATAGAATAAAATAAGCATATAAAAATGTAATCATGTGTAAAATAATAGCCGCAGATATACAGATAAATGTAAAAGCTCAAAGAAGATTATTATTTACTTTTTTAGTTTTCTTATTGGTCAGCTATTTTAACAAAGAAAATTTGTATATTATTGGGAATGTAGAAAATAAACCTCGATTTGAAATATTTTCGTCTTTTAAAAAAAGAAAATTAAAACCGTGATCACTACATTCGAACTAATGATCTTAACGTTTTTTAACTAAAATTTTAGTAAAAAGTTATAAATTAATTTAGATTGATGGACGAACTATAATTCTGATTTAGACGATATAAAGAAAGAAATTTGATTTCTTTTTAATTCAGCAACTCATTTCTTTTTCTCTCATCTCTTCTTCATATTTTCACTTTTCCTTCATGAATTTCCTCTTATTTTTCTTATAATTCTTCCTGATTCTTTTTTTCTGTCTACTTTTCCACTTGAATAAAGCGCAATAGGTTAAGCGTCGATTGCTGAGAGGAAAGATCATCCGTGTCCCTTAAATTTCTTTGGGTATTTGGTTCTCTCGGATTTTGTGCTTTGATTCGTAGATTTGTGAGCATTAGACTCACAGTCACGTACACCTATTCGAGTTATGAATTCCACACTAATATGATTCGCTCTGAATTTCAAGAAGTGCCCAGCTTGTGTGAGGGTGAAAAAAAAAGTAAAGCTTGGGGAAAAAACGGAGAAAAAAGAGGATTTGACTAGGGGTGAAAGGAATGAAGAGAGAGATTTTCGAGAAAAGCGGAAAATCCGTTTTGCTTTGTAAATAGTAAAAAGTGCGTCTGTTGCCATGAGCAAAAATGTCAATAAATTCCAACTAAAATTGTCGACAAAATGGTCGAAAAGGAGAAACTATATAAACCAATCCTGCAACATTTTGGTCGACCGACCTACTTTGTAACTGGTAATGTTGTCCGATAAAACTCTCGGATATTTTCAGGACTTTCGGGGTCAAAATGGACACTTTTACGGATTAATGCCTTTTTTTTATGGTAGCGTTTCATTTATTACAGAGGGTGCGTTTTGTACTGAATCCCCCATTTTTCGCCTTCAATTTCACAAACCGAGTGCTTTTTAAGTTTTACGCGAATTTTACCGCGTTTTAACATTTCACTAAAGTGTCAAACTTTTATTTTTTCCTTTTCGGTTTTCGGTCAAAAATCTTTTTTTTTATATGTAATCTTTTCAGTGGATTTTAATTTTGAAGTTTATTTCATTATTTTATTTTTATTTTATTTTATTTTATTTTATTTTATTTTATTTTATTCATTAAAGAATCCCCGCGGTCCTAAAATGGACCATAAATGGGTACCAAAAATAATATAGTTACAATAATAGTATTAAAAAATTTTTAGAACTATAACAATCAAAAATAATATAAAGAATGGTTTTAAGCAAAAATAGTAAGTAGCAATTTAGTCAATCTCACGTAATAGACAAAATGTATCGTTTGAGACAAAATTTATCGTTTGAGACAAAATGTATTATAAATATTAAGAAATCAAAAAAATATCTTAGCGAACAAGAAGCAACAATAAATAAGAATCTTCTTTTTAATAACGAACACTGTTATTTAAGGAAAAGGAACAATAAATAACTTGCTTCGCTTTATTAACGGATTCTTTTATCAGAGGGGAAGTAGTAATAAATAACAATCTTCCCTTTAATAGAAGATTATCTGTTAACATTTTCTCTATAGCAACTTATTTTGAAAAAAGTCTAAATCGTGAGCATAAAATAGTTTGAAATAACAAATATTTAAATGTTTATTATTTGACGTATCATCAAACGCATAATTAAAACCACTTTTTATTTTGAAACGTGAACATTAAGAAAATATTCCTTGTGAGTAGCATATAATTTATAATTATATGATGTATCATTTATATATGCTTTTTCAAAATTATAATATGTAACACGAGATTATAAATTATAATACGTTGAATCTATATAATAGCTTTACATTTTAATAAATATATTTAATAAATATATTTAATAAATATATAATATTTACAACAATTGGGATGGGTATTAGATATGTAAAAACCCGAAAAGGGTATATATGGAGGAACCAAAAAATATAATATTTACAGTATTATTAATGTAACGGTTTATAATATTCTAGACAATAAACTACGTCGAGGATTTTTCTCCATTACAAATTTAATGACGCAGATAATGCTAAATTGAACGGAAGATTTGCGACTAGAATTTTTCTCTATTCTGAAGATAATGAAGCAGATGAAATTATTTTATTAAAGAGAAATTAAAACGTAAAGTGCAATGTTTTAAAAACTCATGGTTTGAGGTACATTACTTGAAATTTTACCAACTCTTTTTTTCATGTTAACATAAGAGGATACTTCAGTTGGAATGCATGGTAAACCGCCCATTTTTCAACTGCGTGACATTCGTACTGAAATATCCACTTAAATTTTAACACGTTTAAAATTTTTAATTTCCAACTAAACCTTTTTTATTCGCGGTTTTTAAAATTATTCGCCTTAAATGTAGTACTTTGAATTAATTTATTTCGTTTAATTATTTATATATCTTACATTTGCTTTCCCACATCGAACAAATTTTCCGAAATAAATTAATTATTTCCATTAAATACCAATAATTTATAAAAATGACTTATTTATTAACAAGCTAATAATTAATAAATAACTGATCATTGATTAATTAAATAATTAATGTACAGTATTGTATGCTTTTATAATAATAGCACATAATAATTCATAATTATTAATTGATTATACAATCAAGGATTAATTTTATTTAATAATTATTTTGATTATTTTAATTAACATTATTTTAATTAATATTATTTTAAAAATTGTTAAAAAATTGTTAATTGTTGTTGTTAACTGTTAAAAATTATTTATGTATTTAGATTATTTTTCTAACTATTTATCATATTAAACAAATACTTTAATCATTATTTTACAAATCCTTGTCTTGATGAGGTACGGAGTGGAAATTGAAAATTGCAAAATAAAAATATTGCATAAAATTATATGGCTTTTAATAAAAAGTTTAATTAGAATTTTTAGAGTCTCTTGACTGGCTAAATAATTCTTTCGCTACTTCTTTTCATCGAGAACCAATATTGTCCTTTTCTATACGTATTTTTCTTTCCATAATTTCCTATTCATTTTTCTTTCTTTCTGTTTTGTAAGTTTTTTTTACAGATTTTAAATTGATTTATAGTCCATTGAAAGCATTGAACTTTGTAAAATTAAAAATAATGATTTTCATTTCAGCAGGTATTCTGTTTCTAATTTTAAAATATTATTCCCGGGAATTTCTGATAATTACCATTTTAACCGATTTCTCAGAGATTTATTTCTGGAAAGTGAAATTAAATTACCATCTTTAGAAAATGGTTTTTTAAAATCTGCACAATTTTGCATATAGAGAAATTATATTTTTTAACATTTGTTTATTCTTATAGAAGAGTGTAAAAAAATGGTATGTGGAAACGAGGTTCGAAATGTATATAATAATATTCTATATAATATATAATTATTCTATGAGCTAATTTATGACCGAAGAAATAATTTTAATTGAAATCTTATTTAAAAAAACATTTGTAGCAACTTGTCTCATCTGCAAAAAAAAAGTTTTTAAATACTTTTTTAATCCTCTTTACTGCGTAAATTCTAAATTGTTTTTTTAAATTTTATTTTGCCTCACAGTGGTTGCTTTTAAAATTGTGTAATTTATTTTCTGCAGTACAATTTTAATAAAAACTTGTTCTAAAACAGAAATTAAATTTATGCGTTGAAAGAAAGTTAATTGTAGACTTGTAGAGTTTGATATACAAGCGTTGAATTATACATGCAGAAAACATGAATTTCCTAATTAATAAAAGAAAAAATAACATTTAAAGTTAGTATTAAAAACTTTAAATTGAAATAAAAGTGAATAATAATAATTATTATTATTGTGTTTTTTTTGTAAACCACAATAATCCTTTTTGTGAAAAACAATTATTCATAATTTATTCATTCATTCAAATTATGATGCATTGAGTTTTTAAAATATTAATTAAAATCAATAAATCTACAATTTTTAAACAATTATATTCAAACGAATTCCGATTAGCTAACACTCGGTGGCAATTTCTATTATTTTTTGTTAAACTAAATTGTTTTATTAACGTTAAATGTGTCTATTCTTAGATTCCTTCAATTTGCACTAATTTTATTCGCGAAACTATATGCATCTCTTCTTTTATTTTATTCACATTAGAGTCATTTCAGCGAATGCATTTGCGAAATGAAATTTCATTAAAGTTAATTGACTTAGTGCAATCAAAGCTTAAAGTTAATTAAGATCGACATGAGGTTCACTTCGAAAATGGTAGGAAAGAAAACACAAGGGAAAACTAGGAAAATTAAACTCCATAGTCTTGGAGAATTAAACATAGATTTTTCACTTATCAAGTTAAATATCGATATCGTAATTTTAAATTCAAAACAAAAATTCCTTGATTAATGATCTAATCTTAACTCATGATTAGGGAACTTTTTTTAATATTTTTATATCCATTATAATTTCTTATCTTATTTTATATACAATCATTTATTATCTAATTCTGTATCTACTCTCTATAAATTTGAATCAGTAGAAATCTACTAATTTCACAGCTAAAACTGAGCAACTAATTCAATTAGTAAATTTCAACTAATTGCTAGTTAAATTTTACTAGTTCTCAGTAAAATTCTGCTATAGAATAAGTAAATTTTTCACTAATTTACAGTAGAATTTTATTATTTTTCAGTAGATTTTTACTAAATGAATTAGTTGCTCAGTTTTCACTATGAAATAGTACATTTCTGCTGCTTCAGATTTAGTGAGTACAGAATTTATTACATATTTATAATTTTGTATTTAACAATTTATCTTATTTTATATCTAACATGTTTTTGTACAAATAGAAAGAATATTGTTGTTTGAAGAAGTTATCAATCCGTTAGAAAGAATATTGATTTTACTATTGACCAATGTATTTATTATTGCTTTATTTATTGTTTGCAAATTTATTTGTTATTTATAAATTTATTTATTTCCGTATATTTTATTTATTTACGTATATTTTATTTATTTTTGTATATTTTATTTATTTACGTATATTTTATTTATTTCCGTATATTTTATTTATTTCCTTATTTATTTTATTTATTTTAATATTTTCTACTTCATTGGATACTTTTTATTATTTATTATTCTATTTCATAGATTGATTGATTCGTTTTTTTCGTATTCATTGATTCGTATGATATATCGTTATTTCATGTATCATTTTCCGGATTTTTATCATTCATTTTTATAAAGCTTTTCAATTGTTTTTATTTAATTGATCACTGAAAAAAGAAATAATGTTTTCAGCCCATTTTTGGCTGGATCCGTTTACATAAGTGTCAGTTTGGACTGATTTTAAGACCAAAAACTGTCTGAGTCTTGTTTTAAGCCACAAAATTAACTAATTGTGTAAACGGTTTAAGACTTTCTTTTCTCTGTGTTTTTTTTAATAATTTCTTTTATTGATTTTAATGATTTTGATACAATTTGAATGTTGATTATTTAATTATTATTTATTTTTTTGATTTTTTTAATTTAATTAATTTTTAATGGTCTTTTTTAATTTTATTATTTATTTTATTTTTTAATCTTTCTGATTACAAGCGCGCAAGGAGGGTAGTCCTTTGTCAGGGGCATTCTATTTAATCTTCCATTTTCTCACTTTAAAAAATGTCAGCACAAATTAATACCTATTTCAAAATGATTCTATGTATTTTCTCTTTTTTATGAATCTATTATTATTTAATTTTATAGTTTTTTTTAACGAATTATCGATTTATTTGTAATACAAAGTACGCAATTCTGCCACTAGAGAGTACTGAAGTCATTTCTCCGAAAATTCTAATTCCTCCACATATTTGCCAATTTGTATTAAAAAAAGGGTAGAATTAGGTCACGGATTTACTTTCTTTATCGAGAATGACAAGTTAGTATTAGTAATTGTTTGATTCATTGATTTGCAATGAAAGGGTTTTTTAACATGTTGCAGAACAATTGCCAAGTGTACACTTGTCAATGAGAAAATGTTGTTAAGGAAGGTTTGGGTCAACTTAAATCATCCTTCTCCTTAAAATAATGCTTTAAATCGTTTTATTCAATTTTTTAACTCGCTTTTTAATCTACAACTGAAAATGTAAGTGCAGTGAGTGTCGGGCAGAAAACGCGTTTTCTGAAGATCACGTTTACTGTTTATTTTTGGGCATGAATGGTCAAGTGCAATCTTCACGAGATAGGTTAGGTAAGTGCAATTTTGATGTATTTTTAACAAATTATAGAATATAAGGATCATACATGTAAAGTGAATATACGTTTGTTATTCATGTGCATAATTTTCAAAAACAAATGTAAATTAAAATCTTTATCGTCGTGTGTATAAATGCATTCAACTTGACATGTGCGCTCTGGTTTTTTTTATTGTCTATTTGTTTATGTATTTTTTGTCTGCAACTCTTTGTGATAAGGAAAGTAAATTGAAGATCATTTTTATAACATTTCGTGAATCGGTAAATCGAGAAGTACTTTGTTTTAAAAATATTGGAAATTCCAATTCTGATGCTTTGTTTGTTTTTTTAATTATCAATACACCTTGCTTCTTAAGTATATATGTATGATTCATCTTTGACAGGAATTCATTTAACAGTTTTCAAGTAAAAAGATGGTTCGATTTTCAAAGCTATGTAATGTTAAATATTGTAAATGTATTGTAAATATTGTAAATGTATTGTAAATATTGTACACGCAGTCTAACGATGTTTAATCTTGGGAGTATAAAATTATGATAGTTTTGGAACGTATATTTAGAATTTTAAAGACGCGATCGAGTTTTAATAACTTTTTAATACTTAAATAAATCTCGTATTTTAGCTCCGACTAGCTAACAGATTATAACTATATACTAACTATTTATAAATCAAGTACAAACATGTACATTACAAAATAATGTTCAGTTTTCAAAAGTCTTTGGATCTGTTCGGTTATATTTTTTACATTTATTTTTGTGTTATTTATGCTATTGACTATTTATTTATTTATTTATTCATTCATTTTTCGTTATCTTTGAAGTGTCATGTTGTTCTGTTCAAAGGTTTATATCTTGGTACAATTTTGTGTCTAGTAATGGCGATAAATATATTTTTAGGTGGATTTGGCAGCAGTAGCACTTCATGGTTCACAAGTTTACCAACAGATCATGTCTCAAATGTACAGCAAATCATACCAATCACCAAAAGTGAAATCACTTTGGATGATTCTTCTGCTTCTGCTGAAGCTGACAGTAAAGTGAAAACCAAGCTCCTCTCCATGTGGTACAACGTTAAATACGGTTTGTGTGAGCACTTTTAATACACTCGGGAAAATGGTCCCTAAAAATGTTTCTTTTTCATAATAAATACAAACAAAAAAATTTAATTTAATTAAATTAATTTAATTATTTAATAAAGAAATAATATAAAGAATACGAAAAGAAGAGAAAAGAAACTTAGAATAAATGTCAGCATCTTACAATCTTAAATACACATCTTAATAGTTTTAATTCTTGGAAATTTTAATGTTTATATTTTTGCAGGATGGACCGTGAAAATGAAAACCAATTTCTCCAAGGAATCTCCTGTATGGTTATTGGGCTCCTGTTACCATAAAAAGCCAGTTGAGTCTTTGGAGAAGGCTTCAGAAGCTGTAGACGTGGAAACTGGGAGTGAGATTTCTTTGGCAATAGATGCCACAAACTTTGAAGAGGGAATTGATGGATTCAAAAGAGATTTTGTATCCCGTATTTGGTTGACTTATAGGCGGGAATTCCCAATTTTGAACGGGTCTACTTTTACTTCAGATTGTGGCTGGGGATGTATGTTAAGAAGTGGACAAATGTTGCTTGCGCAGGGATTAGTCTGTCATTTTCTTGGTAGAGGTGTGTATTTTTAATACTAATTTACTAGTAATTCTACTAGTAATTTTACTAGTAATTCAGTCGTAAATCCTTCCATATTCAATTATGAGAAACCAGAAAACATTGGTGTTAATAACATAAAGTACCAGAAACATCTGGTACTTGTAAACTGCAAGAAAAATTGCAGAAAAATTGTAATAGTAAAAATAATGTATTATATTTGAAATTGATTGTCTTAAATCAAGAAAACAAAGATAGAAACAAAGATAGAAACAAAGATAGAAATAAAGATAGAAAAAAAGATAGAACAAGAAATAAAAGATGGAAATAAAAAGAGAAGATTAAACAAAGACAAGCAAAAACAAAGCTTTAGAATGGGAATGAATTTAGTCACAAAATATTAGTGACAATTTTCTAAAAAATAAGACAATTTTGTATTGCAAACAATTTATTTTTTATTTTTGGAAAACTGTTTTACAAATTTTTGACGTGACTCATGTTAACAAAGGTAACGTGACGTAATCATATGGACAAAGATAAAAATAGCTTTATTATTAAAACTGTAAACCGAACCGGCCTCTAAGTACCACATTGTTTTTATTTACATTTAAACATTTTTTTAAATTGATTTTCTAGCGCATCTAGCGATAATTAACTTATAATGTATTTTACATAGATAATTGTGTTTGCAATATACAAAAATACATTACAATATATTACAGTATTTTTAATATTGTAATTTTAAATATTTTTACAATATTACAATATTTTTAATATTGTAATTTTTAATATTTTTACAATATTACAATATTTTTAATATTGTAATTTTTAATATTTTTACAATATTACAATATTTTCAGGGATCACAGTTTGTTCCCTTTTTTACCTAATCCCCTTTTTTTGAAGAAAATTCCCTAAAACACCTAAAATCAAGTATTTTTCCCTTAATTTTCAATATTTTTTAAAAATAATTTTTCAACAATAATATGCACGACTTCAACAATAACTACTTCAAAATAATTTAAATATTTAAAAATACTTCAAAATATTTAGAAATATTTAAAACTACTTTAAAATACTTCAAAATATTTAAAAATACTTAAAACTACTTTAAAATACTTCAGATTACTTCAAAATACTTCAAAATATTTTAAAAAATGTAATAAAATATTTTCAAATACTTCCCAGTACTTCAAAATATTTAAGAACACTTAAAAAGATTTAAAAATACTTCAAAATACTTGAAAATATTTAAAAATATTTAAGTTAAATGTCCCAATTAGTGACCATGTACCAACTTGTGTCCAGTTGCTTATAAATGTACAAAATTACACAAAATTCAATTATATTAAAATCTTGAAAATATATTTTTTTGAATTCACCTTACATATTTTGTAGGCTAAAATGCATTTCACATTAAAAATGTACTTAAATATTTATAAATAATCAAAAAACTTTCTTCATTTTACACATTTTGACAGAACAGGAAAAAAATGACGA
>WNHD01003877.1:0-14621 GCA_011057455.1 Ganaspis sp. Gsp50
AACAAAATTCCAATGAATTTTCGTTCCGAGCCTTTGGCACGGAACGGAACAAAATTAAATTTTAATTTTGTTCCGTTTCCGTTCCCATCCCTGAAATTAGCACAGAACGAATTTTAAAAATAAAGTATCAGATTTTCATAAAATTTGTTATTCATAGTTTTTTGTGGTTTCTTAATAGGAATCTAATTTTGAATTTATTAAACTCAGATCAGAATCTCAGATCAAATTTTTAAGCAAAAATATTTATTACCGGCTGTGTAAGGTACGTTGGAATATGCTGGGTTCAGCAGACCCATTGTGCCACTTAGGTTTGAACGCAAAACAGTGCCATTTAAGGGTAACATTGTCAACATTTCGTCTAGTTCTTGCAATAATGTGGCAACTTTTCGTTGGTAATTGCAAAGAAGTGCTGAATACACATGCATTTTGTACACCAAGCCCATCTTCGAATTTTGATATTTGTGCAAAAGATGCAACCTGGTTCACAGTTTTTTGAAAAAAAAATCGGCAGGGTTTTTGCACTTTTCTGGCATTTTCAAGTATATCCACTTTCTCACCATGCGTACCGAAATAACTTTCAAAATCTCCATTTTTCATTGAAAAACTGTGTTCCAGGTTGTAACTTTTGCACAAAAATCGCAATTCCAAGATGGGCTTGGTGTACAAAATCGATGTGTATTCAGCACTTCTTTGCAATTACCAACGAAAACTTGCCACATTTTTGTAAGAACTAGAAGATAGTTTTACAATTTAAAACGATAAGATTTTCAATTTTTTGTATAAACTTTAAAAAAGGCAAAAACATACAAAAAATAACAAACAAAAAATACAAAATAAAATTAAAAAATAAAAAAAAATGGGAATAGCCCTCGCCACCTTCACTTTGGTTAATACAAGATTCAACAAAGAAAAATTTAGAAAAAATTTAGAACACACTACTTTCTAAATTTCTAAACAAATTAATTTAAAGTAAATTGAAGTTTAATAAATTCGAAAATAAACTATTAATAAGCAACGACAAAAACCTCCGACTAACAAACTTTATGAAAAGATGATACCTACTTTTTAAAATTCGTACTCTGCTAATTGGAATCTGCCTTTTTTAATTTTTAAAGTCTGACATTATATTCATAATAAGTAACCCCACAATAACAAGTTTCATTAAAATTCTATGGATTTTTAATTAATCCGCCCGCCATTATATACCTACCATTTTGAATATTCAAAATGTGACATCCTATTCATAATCAGTGATCCCAAAAACTATATAATGGAAAGTTTCGTTAAAAAATATTAAATTTTTTGGTAAAGATACTGCATTTATTTTATAATTTGATTATAGGTGTTTTATAACCTCAAAATGCAAAACGGGCCGTTATGAACAAACACGTATCAAATAATTTTCATTTCTTTCGTAGTATACCAACTTTCAGAATAATCGGGGATTGGCACTTGGTAAGTGTTACTTGTGAGTTAAGTTTCTCCGCAATTTCCCTGGCACTCTGGTTTCAAAATAAGGGCCAGGTAAATTTTAATAAATATTGTCCTCGGACGCAGTGAGGGCATAACATATGGGAACTGATGGAAGGTGAATGGTATACTAATTTATGGAATTGGAATGTTAGGAGAAATGGGTATTGGCAATCAATAAATAAATAATTACTTAACAATAAGCTGGTATGTAGCTTGTACAGAAAGTAGAAGGCAATACGTAATCATCCGCTAAATAATTTGTAGGTATTTGTTTTCTTTCATTGGTACAAGATATCGCTTCATCATTTGCAACATAATTAGCAGATCCTCGTTTACTACTGAAACCATGAATTATTGTTTGAGCAGGTTGAAAGTTATTAGCAGTTTTTTATACGAAATCTGATATAGATTATCTCTATATGGTAGCGTATTTATAGTTTGATGTGTAAAACCGTTTTAAATAGGGATATTAGAGGTAGCCGATGGAAAAATAATTAATTTTTTATTCTGTAATTGAGCTGCCTGAACAATGAGTGACATGTAACATTTAATGTAGTGTTAATTTCCTTCATTAATAATTATAATAAAGATAATAACTTTCTTTAATCACAAATGTAAAGTTTGAAATAAATCACAGTTTTCCCTTCACACTTTAATCAGGCTTAGGACTGACAGCAATATCACTAAGACAATATGCTGGCGTGTTTAAAAAATTGTGTTTTGTTTTCCAACAATAATAATGTATAGGCAAAATTTATCATTTTATCATAAAATTTATAAATATTTTAAATGTTTTTTAATTATTACAAATGTTTACAAAAGAAGTGTTAAATTATTGTAATGATACGGTATTTTTTTAAATAATTATATACTTTAAATTATAATAATAATAATCTATAAAAGTATTAATGCCTATAAAATGTAATGGAGTTTTAGATAATTTGGAACTTTTTGAAAAAGTATCAGCAACTTTGAAGTTTAAAGTATCTGCTTGACAAAACTATTTTCGGCAAGTACAAGGAACTCAAGAACTATTGTAAATATACTTAAAAGGCTAAAAACAATTTTATTTCTTCGAAAATGGGGTGATAATTTAAGAGACATTTCGAATATAGGTAAAAATGACTTTTATTGACACATTTTTCTTTAAGGTATGTTGAATTTATTTTTTAATTGTTGATTATAACAAAGATAAATTTCATTTTTTAATTGTTGATTTTAACAAAGATAAGTTTCATTTTCTTAACATATTTTGTTTATAATTGGCAGATCTTTGTGTGATGTTGCCCCTTCTTCTGTAGATATCGACATTTTTGCCCGAGTCTTGAGTATTATCTGTGAAATTAAATTGCTGTATAAATATTTATCATTTAATTTTAATTATTTTTTTAACAAAATTAAATATGGCGTTTTAGAAGACAAAGAAAACAAGATTTTTTTATGTTTTGCGCATTAACTTTCTGTCAGAGAAAGTCTAACCTTTCAGAATGAACAAAAAATTATTAAAGTGTAAAATTAAAGAAACATTTACAGAAAGTAAATGAAAGTAAACGGAAACTTGAAAGTGATGCCTTTCCGACTTTAGTCGGTTAAGCACTAATCCATTAAAATAATATTAATTATTCTTACAATTGGGAGCTCCACAAGATTGGCACGTCCAAGGCCTATTGAAATCTGTAGACATATAAAAAATAAATGAATTTACTTTATGCAATAAAACTTGTTAAAAACTACATTAAAAATTTACAATAATTTTTACCTTGTTGTCTGGATGGACCTGGTCTGCTGAAATCTGCCAACATACAGAGAAAAAAGAGGATTTCATGAATATTGCAAAATTAATAAGTTTTATAAATGTTCATTGGTAAAAAGGGGGGAAAGATAATTATTAACTATTTGAAAGTATAAAATCATAGCAAATAGTTGAAGCAGTTTGTTCAGAAAGCGCATAAGTCCATTTCTTTTCGAAAATCACTTTTTTATTCAAAATTTATCTTTAGATGAAGCTCTACAATCTGTTCAAACATTACGTAAGTTGCTAAACTCCAAACCCATTTTAGAAAATTAATCAACTTTTCGTTTCGTACATTTTGAGGTTTGTGCAAATGTGTATGTAAAATATAAAACTATTAGTTTATTGAAAGAATTTATTACCTTGAAAGTCTTGAAATTGCTGAGGACGAATAGGATCCATGAATGCTGAAACATTAAAAAATATGCATTTTTTAAAATAAAAAGTTAATATTCTATATTCTTTTTAAAGCAAGAAGAAAAATTTTTCTCTAATTATAATATTTATTATAATTATATGAATTTGATAACAGTATCAAAGTTCATCGATAATTATAATGATTAAAAATTTACTTTGAGGATAGATAAAGTTAGTTGCAAAATAAGGATAACATTCTCAATAACATAAGAATTGAGTAAAATGATTTTGTTCATTTTTGAAATAAACAAGTTAAAAAAGTGAATTTCTCAATGAATAGTGCAACATTTAAAACAATTTTAAATAATGAACTATTTTATGAAATGCAGATGAAACATTTTGAAATAATATGCTATGTATTTTTTGTGAAGCACAATTTCAGTCATTAAAATATTGGTGACGTAACAATATTTCAAAATGTTCTATAAAAAGTGAAAAGAGTAAGTAAACTATTGAAAGGAACAATTATAATAGTTGTTACTTTGAGGACTGGTCATTCTCCTGGGTTGAGCAAATCGGTTGGAATCTGTAAACATATATAAAACTTTGTATTACATTTTAAACGTATTTAATTGAAAATAGATCGAAACATTAAAAATACAAATAAAGGTACGCATGCCTTATATTTATCTATAGCTTAGAAAATTGAGAGAAGACAGATAGCATTCTTGCAATAATTATTACCATTCATGAAATTGTCCTGAGCATTTGAATTGAAAGGGCGATTGACAGCTGAAACATTCAAAATGTTAATTTGCATTAATAAAAAGGAAAAAATAAATTCTGTTGTTGCTACTATAAACGAACGACATATTTATATAAATTCTGAGAGGGTCACAAATTTTCAAAATAATTGCAGAAATGAAGAAAAAGAATTATTCTATTAATAGATTTTAATGATTATTACCTTGATAAGTTGTCGCTTGTCTGTAGCTAGTAGCAGGTCTAGAATCTGTTGACATATAAAATATAAAAATATTTTAAAATTTATGCCAAATTGTGGACTAAATTCATTTTAAATTAGGCAAGCAGATAAGTTGAAATTTTAGATTTTTTCCATTTTAAAAATTATCATAGTTTATAAAGCGTTAAAAATGCAAAAAAAAGCAACAACAAACAATTTATAGCAATGCTTATGCACACTGTCAAGAAAATGAAAAATAATTTTTATTGTTTTTTTTATTTTTAATCTGAAAAATTTAAATGTTTATAATTTTATTAGAATTGGTAATCTTGGAAATGAAAAACATTCAAGGAACAATATTCTCGACGATGGGCAACTAAATCTATAATTTTCACTTATCCCCTTGTCTGATTTAAAATGGATCTATAGTTTATGATATTAAAAAATTATCAAGGTGAATTTAAAATATTTGATTTGATAAATTAAAAAGAATGAGGAATTAGCTTGTATTTATGAAATAATTGTTAGATTTATTAAAGGAATTATCACCTTGAAAATGTCTAAAAATCGGGGTATGGTAGGATTCCTGGAATACTGAAACATTTTAAAAAGTTGCATTGCTTAAGTAACAAGTACATAAAATACATTCTATTTAAAGAAAAAATCAAAGAATTAGGAAACAAAACAGAAATGCAAGATGTCTCGCAACAAACAAATAAGACTTTTTAAAATAGATATTACTTTACAATTTTGTTTGTGAAGGCATATTTTTTAAACTTATAATAATTATTAGCGACAGCAAATAACGGAAAAAACTCCCCTATACACGAAAAAGTTAACTTTTTAACTAGTCTTTATAGATATTATTACCGTGAGGGTTAGTCGTTGTATCTGAAGCTCTTGGTCGATTTAATTCTGTAAACATATAAAAATAAAGATTTTGCTTATACTCTTACAATTATTATTAACTATTGGAAAATTATATTTCTTACATGAATATTTATCTTTCGAATGCATGAAAAGAGAGTAATTTAATAATACATGTTTATTCTTTAATCAAAAGGAAGCTAGTAAAGATACCAAATTTGCAGCAATGTTTACACAAAGTTTATTATTATGTTACAAATAATCATTATTACCTTCATAATAATTTGATGATCCTGCAGATGTTCCAGAATCATTTAATGACTGAGAATTTTGAATAAAACTCAAATTAAATGGCTGATTGACATCTGAAATATTTAAAAGATTAAATTTTGTAAATAAAAAGACAGAATAAATTTCATTGTTGATAAAATAAAAGAAATTTAGTCTAAATGAGTAGTGATATAGGTAGGTCATGAAATATAAATTATTAAAAATTATTATTATTATTATTACCTTCATAGTTTGGTGAATTTCTCGAGGTTGTCGTTAGATTTAGAACTGTTAACATAAAAAATGAAATTATATTTCAAATTATAATGAAAAAATTCAACTTTATATTTCATAATGTCCATCAAGTTGGCATCCTGCTTTCACAAAAAGCAAATTGGTTTTAGAGTTTTCCAAGAGATATAGAAGAGTTTCAGATTTCCTGATACTTTTTTAAAAGAGTTGCTCTTAAATCTAATCCGAAATATTTAAACTCTATAAATTTTAAAACTAAACAACATGCTCGGAACGTGATAAACAATTTAATTTTTTTGAAAGTAAGGGGCCTAAATTCACAGACACAAATTCATAAGGTGTTAAGATATTAAAACAACAGAGAATTTTGACTTTTAAATACTACATTATGTAAGTGGCAAGAATGTAACGTAAAACAAATATATTACCTTCACAATTGATATCTCTTTTGCCCGTTCCTTGTCTTCTGCAATCTGTAAGCATATAAAGAAAAGCGTATTTTTATATTTTAGACAATTTTTCATTTCTAATTTATCAGCAAATAAATAATTTTTTTAATTAATTACATTATATTCATTAGAATTATTGAAATAGGTTTTCTAGCATTACAAAAAATTCTTACCTTCATAAGTTGGCGCAGCTCTTGAGGTAGTAGGTGGATTGAATACTGTAAATATATGAAAAATTGAATTATATTTTAAATTATCATAAAAACATATTTAAAAATTAATAGAATGAAAAGAATAAGAGGCAAAAGTTTAAATAATTGGCAATTTTAATTAATTACAATAAATTTGTTATATAATTATTATTTAAATAGGTTTTCAAGCATTATAAAAAATTCTTACCTTCATAAGTTGGCGCAGCTCTTGAGGTGGTAGGTGGATTGAATGCTGTAAATATATGAAAAATTAAATTATACTTTAAATTATCATGAAAACGTATTGAAAAATTAATAGAATGAAAAGAATGAGAGGCAAAAGTTAAAATAATTGACAATTTTAATTAATTACAATAAATTTGTTATATAATTATTATTGAAATAGGTCTTCAAGAATTATAAAAAATTCTTACCTTCATAAGTTGGCGCAGCTCTGGAGGTAGTAGGTGGATTGAATACTGAGAATATATGAAAAATTGAATTTTATTTTAAAATATAAGGAGAACGTATATAAAAATTAATAAGATAAAAAGAATAAAAGGCAAAAGTGAAATATTTTATTATCAAACATTTTAAAATGCTATGTTCTTTCTATGAGAAATACAATATAAAAATGTACATAATATTCAAATGGTTATTAAAAATTGATTTCTTATAAATTAATTATTTCTATTACAAATTGCAATTTACTATTACCTTGAGGATTGGTCACTCTTTTCCAAGTGTTTGATTCATTGAAATCTATCAACACATAAAAATAGTAAATATTTTGTAATTTCTAACAAATGTGAAAAATTATGTTCATTTTATCAACATTTTGCTTCCTCATAAACAAAAAAAAAACTATATTTCATGAAAAATTTCAAATTTTCTTCTATGTATTTTTTGTCTGAAATATATACTTGTGTCATTTTATTGTTTTTTAGGCATGTGATAATAGTATTACATTTAATTCATTTTTAAATTTTTTCATAATCATTATGATTACAAGCCTTTATTTATGAGGAAGTAACAAATATGAATGATTATTAATATTAATGATTATAATAAACTATTACCTTTATTGTAAGCTGCTGTTTTGGAACTGCTCGGTCGATTGACAACTATTAACGTATATAAAATGATAATGTTACTTTAATCTTTGAAAAAAGACATATTATACTTTGAAAAAAATTTCTTGAATACTGAGTCATTGCGTACAATGATGGTTCAAAAAAAAGTAAAGTTACAATTTTGATGCTATAATCCCCAGGATTGTTCTATATCGAAAAAAAATACACCTGTTTTTTTTATTTTTTAAATAATAGAAATGTAGTGGAAATGTTGAACAATTCATGAAAATTTAAATTTTGTTGTATATAATTGAGGGCTCTTCAAGGGCTTTCAAACCAACAAATTGAAAATTTTTAAAAACCACCCTTAAATTTCTTTACAGCCCTCGACATTAAAGAAACTTTGGAATTTGAAAGCTTTTAAAAAATTAATAAATTTAAATATATTTTACAAATACAATTCTTTTCTTTCGCGATTTTTAAATTAAGTGCCTCATCTCCTAAGCTAAAAAACCATCTTCAGTTTACTGTCCTTTAGATTACTCTAATTAAAAAACAAATAATATAAACAAATATTATAATGATAAATACCTTCGCAATTCATCATTACTCTTGCTGTTTTTGCTCTATTCAAATCTGTTGACATATTAAAAAGACAATTATTTTTCAAGTTACAAGAAAGTTTTAATCGAAGAATGAAAGTGCTAATTTTCTTCCAGGTTAAATGAAGCGTAACAAAAGAGGGATAAAAGTATCGTATAGTTAATTTAATTTTCTACACTTGCATATGTGACCTGATATTTTTTAACAACTGTAAAGATGCTAATTTGAAATTGTATACATACTTGCAATCAACATCTTAGCAAACAGATTTACCTCGAGATTTACATTCTAAACATGTTTTATATGTATTTAGTTCAATTTTGAAAAAATAATTTGTGTTTCAAAACTATTGAAATGTTTAGACTTTCTTTTAAATATATTAATGTGTTTAAAAAAGAAACACAGTCTTACTCTCAAATCTGTCCATCTCCTCGTACTCGCTGTCTGAAGACAGAAGAACATGTTCTAAAATGAAATAATTGGAAATCTTTTTATTGAAAAATCGTAAAATCAATGAGAATAATTTTTTCTTTCAAATTGAAAATATTATTGTATGATTTTCATTCAATTAATCATTACTTCTTTCAAAAATATCAAAAAAATTTAATAATACCCTCGAGTAACGAGTTTTCAAATAATTTGCTTCATTTATACAAAGTATGCCATATTGGATTCGTAATCAGCGAACCCAAAAATCAACAAGTGGTAAGTTTTGAGCAAATTTAATGAATTCTTTAAAAAAAAATCATCCTTCATATTGGATCCGCCATTTTGTATTTTGAAAAGTACACTTGAGATTCGTAATCCGTTACCCCAAAAATCACCAATAAACAAATGTCAAGCGATTTTAAGCAATTTTCAAAGCAAATAAATGTTAATAATTAATGGCAAAGATGTTCAAAATTAAAAATAATTTGCTAATTTAAATTTCTTAATTAGAAATAGATACACTAGAGACATATAGAACAAGTAGAAAATTATATTCATTTCATGAATATTTTGCTCAATTAAAGATGAATTTTTTTTACGAAAAACAACCTTCAAAATGTAATAATTCAAAAGGTATAATTTATTCAAATTTAATTATAAAAAGAAATTAAATTTTAAATTTCATAAATAATTGAAGAATTACAATTTATCTATAAATTTCTGTTGACAGAAAATACTTTGTGTCAGTCGATTGTTTCTCTACTGATAATCTACTCTACTTTGGTAAAATATAGACTTTATACAGACCAGCCGATTCCTTTTTTAATCAAGAAAATTTCTTCAAAAGAAAATGTCATTAAACAATGATAATATTACAACTTATACAATAAATAGAATTTTAAATGTCAGAAATAATGAAAAACTGCAATTTATTATTATTATTATTTATTATTATTTATCATTAAAAAATCAAAATTTTGAAAGTTATATTAAAAAAATGAAATTTTAAATTTCAAAGATAATAATTCTATGATATTTACTCTATCAATTCTTGGTCAAATATTGACTTTATATAGGTCAAGCGATTCGTCTCGACACGAAGAATATGATTCTTTCATTGATGAATTTAATTTTTTATTAGAGAAACAATTTTATCTAAGAAACCGTATTTTTTTAAGAAAAAACGATCTGAAAAATTTTTGTTTAAGTATATTTAAAAATTCCTGTGTCCGTTTCTACATTTTTATGAGTATAATAACTCTATCAAATTTTATGAAGATTGGTCAAAGCATTCTTAAGATGGAGAGTATTTCTTTTGGAAAAGTGAAAATAGTTACGATTACAATGCTTGCTTTATAAGGAAGCAAAATGTATCCACTATGATGAAATTATTTTTTCTCTCTATTAATTTACAATAATATAACTGGAAAAATTAAAGATAAAACTTTAGCGTTTATGGGGTTAATGGGATAATAATGACGTTGAATGTAAAGTAATGATTGATTAAAGGAAATTCAATTTTTCTCTAATACATATTTTTGAAATTTAAAAAGAAAAAACAAAAATTTAACTCATCCATTTCTTTTCCAAACCTATATATAACGATTATAAAAATTGTTCCAAGATTTAAATTAATGTAATAAATTACCATCTGAACTTTCAATTCTTATCTCATCTTTATTGTTTTGTGAGTCAATATTTTCAGCTACCCTTTCCTCCATTTCCTCGTCTTGTACCACTTCTTCGCCCTCTTCATTAAAATTAAAAATTCGTAATAATTGGTCTCCTGTACCTATGGAGAAATGTATTTATTATACAAATTAAAATTTTTGTACGACTTTGCTTCCAGATGTAAAAATTAAATAAACATAATATAATAATGAATAAGGTGAGCATGTCATAAACATTTTGCTTCTTCACAAAGTTAAATTTATAATTTATAATTTTAAGAAAATACATATCTAGGTAAATTAGTCATTCTTGTAAGTTTTATCAATTTCATTTTTCTTCTGCAATACAATACAATTATGTTTTTAAGGAAAAATCAGATAAACATTGGAAGTGAGGTTATGTTTTTACGTAAAATTTTTCTTTTTCAATAATTATAAAAACAATCATTTATTGCAATTATTGAAACACAAAAAATTACATTATGGGGCCATCCAATTATTACGTAAGCATATTTTCAGCGTTTTCTAGAGCTCTCCCCCCCCCCCATTATGTGAACATTTTCTAATAGGAAAAAAATTAATTTTGCATATACCACAAGCAATATAGGGACACCCCTCCCCCCTAAATGCTAACGTAATACTTGAATGATACCTATAAAAAAAATACAGAAAAGTTTGTCTCATTCCTCCTTGAAACAATAAATTGTAAATACATACAACTGTAAATCATACCATGGGTTAAAAATTGCTTTATATTTTGTATTTAAATGAAGAAAATTCCCTTCTTTATGTATGAAAAGAGTAGGAGGTTATTCATTTGAGTACTTTGTGATTTAGCGGCAGAATTTTAAAAGTATGATTAATTCTGAAAAAATGTTTTCTTCAACTAGTGCCCCCCCCCCCCGGTTTGAAAAAAAAAATAATCTAGACTTATATGACGTTGCCATAGGTTTATATTAGTCTATTTCCATTATTATTAAGTTAATAAAGGAATCTTTTGTCTGAACCCATTAACGCCGGGACTAACGAAAAATTTGTTTTGACTTTGACAATCTTGTTTTTTATGACAGAAGCATTTAAAAAAATCAGCATATATCATTTCTAATGTAATATTTACCGATCTTTCAGATTTTGCGACTAGAATTTGTTTATAAGAAATTCCACAAAACTAATTTTATAATGAAAAAACACCCTTACCGAATGGCATTCAATATCCCTTTCTTGGAGTCGCCGAAAATAATTTTTAGTCACTCTTACACTTGTCGTTTTTTCATTCCTTCAATTTTCAAAAATTCATTCGCCATATTGGATCCTAAATTTTGAATTTTTCACAACTATTACTAGATTTGTAATCATTTATTCCTCATTTCCCATTTTATTTAGTTTTATGGTAGTGAATTTAAGTTTTTGTACATTTGACACACAAGGTGTCTAATAGATCAACTTTTTTGATAGTCGTTCGCCATTTTCTGTCCGCCATCTGGGAATTTAAATTTAGTAGTTTCAAACATTTGTAGTTAAGGCACCATGATCGTGACATTTTGAGCTCCCGAGTCAATCTATTTTCTATATATATCCTTGTGAAAATGTGGATAAAATAGAATTTATTTATAAAATTATATTTTTATATTTATAACTTTTGTTACGTTTATTATAAGCAAATTCTAATCGTGAAATCTGAAAAATGGTTAATTTCTACTTTAGAAATAATATATGCTAATTTCTTTAAATGCTTCTTTTTTTTAAAAAAAAAACAAGATCGTCAAAGTCAAAGCAAATTTTTCGTCCATCCCGGCGTTAATGGGTTAAATTTAACAACTTTTAAATATATTACCAGATGAATCTTCTTCGTCTTCGTTGTCGCTTGAAATAATATTTTGAAGAATTCTTAATTGCTCTAGTCTTAAATCCCTATTACCAAGAATCTTCCTTTTTTTTGAAGATTGCAAAGCCTTTCCCTCTGGAACTATATATTTTTCATGTCACATAATATTTGTTAGACATCAGTTTTTAAAATAATACAGTTGATTATATGTATGATGAACAAAATATCCTCTATTGATTAAGATAATGGAAAAGATAATTAAACTAGTTTTTAAGTAATATGAGTGAAAATTTGTCAAGTAGGCCACATATTTTTGATGGGTGAGATTTTTATATGGTTTAACAATAATTCAATAGTTAAGATTAGAAAGTATTTTTTAAAAATTTTAATTTCTCCAAGAGTTATTGTTTAAACAATTTTGAAGCATCAATTTAGTAATTATTTTTTATTTACCGTTAGATTTGACGGATTTTGCTGAAATTTTGTATAAGTATTTCACAATAATCACGCTTTTAAACGGAAAATATTTCTTTGATGTGCTATGTAATTTGTGTAAAATAGCAACAATTATTATAAAAGAATTAAAATAAAAACAACTTTTCTGTCAAATTCTTTATATTTCCTATAATATTTTTTTTCAATTAAAGATTACAAAATTTTGCAAAAGAGTGTGTTTTATTATTTTTTAAAAAATATTTTAACAATTCCTTATATTTAGTGTTAAAGAAAATCTTTTTTTTTTTCAATTTTCACGAATTCTCTTGCTTATGGAAGACTGCTAATATATATATTAAATAAAATTGTTGAAGCAATCTTCTATAAATATTTTGGTGCAATAACTTAATTTTATTTAAAAAAAAATTACATTATATATAAACAAGTAAGTCTACAACACATTTTACAATCTCATTTATTTACATTATGGGCATTTAGCAATAGAATTCAACATTCGGAATTGTGCTCCTTTTTAATAGTAATTTCTAATAGTATCAATTCTTATAAACAATTTTTTTAAACAACAGTATTTAATAATAATATAAAATGTCAATGATTTTTCACAAATTACGTTTTGATAAAAAGTGTGATGTAAATTGTTTATAATAATTTTTTATAACAATCGATAGTATTAGAAATTAATTAAGAATTAAATTATTAACAAAAGCGTCGTTACACCAAGAATATGTGGCCCACTTGACAAATTTCCACTCATATATATTTACCTTTCTGACAAATATTTTTAAGTTACACTGTTCAAATATCACTTTTGTTAATAGCTAATTTGAAATTTACTTTTCAACAAACGTATATAAAAGCGAATAAAATACTCTTGGTCAAATATAAAAGTATTAATACATTTAAATTTATTATTTAGCTTGCAAATTTTAAAAGTGTAATGCAATCTTTTAATTACTAGGCTAAATTTTTCATAAGTGTAATATGTTGAAATTATAATAACATCGTCAATGAAGAATATTCTTTACAGAAAATTTCATAATACATATATAATCTTAAACTAATAAAGTACAATGAAACTCGTTGGAATGACTGTCCACAGATATATATTTCTATTTTTTTTACAAGAGATAAAAAATAAAAAAAAGTATTAGAAAAAGCTAGTACTAGTTTATAACTTTTAAAAGAGAGAAAATTGTAAATTAATATATTAAAAAAGAGTTGATATTAATTAATTAATTAATATTAAAAAAGAGAGAGAGAGAGAGAGAGAGAGAGTTATGAAGAATATTAATAAACTTTGGACATATTGAACAGTGATTTTTTTAATTTTTAAGATTACTTGGCATGTAATTGCTTAATTTATAACAGAATGCTTCTTAATTGTGACGTTACTTTTATGATTTTTCATTTTTAAGGATAGATTCTTAAGAAAATTTTATTGCTTCATATAAGGGGTCATTCACAAACTACGCAGCTCGTCAAGGGGGAGGGCTTGGTCTACGGTAAGAGGAAAAAATGGCGCTAATGTATGGAACAGTGTGCTACATGGAGGGAGGGGGGGGGTGTCAAGATTTCAAAAAATATGGACCACGTAGTTTGTGAACGACCCCTAAGACTTAATTATGACTTTTTTATAGTTCGTTAAGAGTTTTCTTTTCACAAAATTAGGGTTGGTTTTTGGTATATCTATCATATTCCTATATGTATCATTGTTCAGAAAATTGTGGGATTAAGTTTTTCATTTTCACTTTTTTAAAAGTTGAAAACTTCACCTTCATACCAAAAGGGGAGAATTAAAAGACAGAGAATCATTCCCAGGAGTTAAAATATATAAATTTTATTATTTATAAGAGTATTTTTTTTTGTTTATACCTGTAGCAATTTTGTTTCTTGCTTCTTTTTCAAAAGTTTGGATAGTTTCTGAAATGTTACAGTTTGTTAAATTATAAT
>WNHD01003878.1:0-12639 GCA_011057455.1 Ganaspis sp. Gsp50
AAAAAAAAAAAAAAAAAAAAAAAAAAAAAAAAAAAAAAAAAAAAAAAAAAAAAAAAATAAGAATAATAATAATAATAAATGATAATAATAATAATAAGAATAATAATAATAAATAATAATAACAATAATAACAATAAATAATAATAATAATAATAATAATAGATTAATATTTAGAAAATTAATAATAAAAACATACCACTGTCTGAATAATGGAAACTGCCAAGGAATTTGAGACATTCCTCCAAACCAGCAAAAACAGTAAATTCTCCATGGAAAGGGTTCTTTCGGAAAAATAAATCAAAGACGGCGTGATCTTGCACCTTTCCACTTTTCCAGTAAGCGTAAGCCATTGTTATTTGATAAAGATCTAAGGAATTAAACAAACATATTAAAAAAATCTCGAACCTCAATAAACTGAAATAAACAATTTTATCTACATTTTATATTTGCTTTTCTAAATCAGAGGAATTAAAAATACTCTTAAATTTAAGAAATTCAAGCATTTCTTAAAACCTGAATTTAACAAAATCAAGATTCTCTTATTTTTTATTTAACAAATCCAAGTTTTTTTTTTTAAATTTCGGCATTTAAAAGCCAAGAATACTTGAGAATGCTTTTTCAAATTGTTTACTTAGACAGATTATTAGAAAAATAATATTGAAAGGAAAATATTAGAAAGAAGATATTAGAAAGAAGACATTAGAAAAAAATATAAAAAAATACATATTAGAAAAAAAATATTACACAGAAAATAATATAGAAAGAAAATATTAGAAAGAAAATATTAGAAAGAAAATATTAGAAAGAAAATATTAGAAAGAAAATAATAGAAAGAAAGTATTAAAAAGAAAATATTAGAAAGAAAGTATTAGAAAGAAAATGTTAGAAAGAAAATGTTAGAAAAAAATTTTAGAAAGAAAATATTAGAAAGATATTTATTAGAAACCACGAATAATTTAACAATATGATTTTTTAACTTTTCTGCATAAATCCACAAGTGAATATAAGTTTTTAAAAATACTTTTTTATTAAGAATTGAATCTATTTTATTAAAAATTACTCTTGAATCCAGGAGCAATTCAAGTTGCTTCTTCTAAATTTGTTTAAATAAAGTTTCGTGATTAAAAGCACGTTTTTCTAAACTTTTTAAAGTACGAATATAAGTTTGACAGACAAGTAGCGTAGTCTTAAAGGATGAATCAAATCAAACTTAAATCATTCATTGAATGCAAATATAGTTTTTTTTCCAAGACGAGTTACGTTCTGCAAAAAATTAAAAGAACCTTGAAAAATAATTTAACCTTGCGCATTCGCTTGATAGAACATAAATTTTGCTTTTATTAATCTCGTTTAGAATTTAGTTTCTTTTAGGATTTAATAAACACATGTTTTCAATTTCTGTTACTGGAAACTTTAGTAGACTTGGAAGTAAATGCACCTAATTTGTGCGAGAGATTAGTCATTGATTAATCCTGACGGGACTATTCTAAAATATAAGCTATTACGTCTAGTCGAATGTACGTTTCACAAATTAAGAAAGCCCTCTTCCTGGTTACAAAATAATTAACAATTAACGTCATGCGAAATATGTAGTTCACGTGTTTAAAGGGATGACGCAAGAAAAGTTTTTTATCTAGGAAAAAATAAATATTCCGAGCCAATGAACTTTTGCATGAATAATTGAAGTAGCAAAAATTGTCTAGAGAATTAAAAATGGATAGTTTTTCGAATTTTTATTATGAATATCAGTCAAATTTCGCGCTTAATAGAAATAGTTAAAGGTATTTAAAAATGGAAGGAAAATCTGTGGTTTTAGAGGTTAGACTTGATTTGATTTTTGTTAGGGAGGTAAAAGAAATAATTAGAAGTGGATCTTCAATACCTGTAAGGAGTGGTTGAACCACTGCATTTTGACGTGAATTACACCATGACTTGTCTTTATCAGTTGACATGATTTTGCTTTTTATTATGCTCACTTAGAAATAAGTCTAACACACTAAACACTTTGAAACGACCGTCTTCTCTCTTTGCTTGTAAGTAAGCAACTAACACGTTTTCTCCGCGATCTCACAGCTCACTCACAGATAATATACACATGAATATATCTATGCACGCTTATAATCGATAAACTCTTTTTTTTTAAGGACGTCATATGGGTATAGGGGAATTTTCCATTTTCCGAAAATTTGCAGAGCATTACATTCCCTATGCAAAGAAAATGTCAGGTCTGCCAACATAAAATGCAAATTTTCTATGACCGCGAAAATTTAAATTTGAATCAATAAAACACTTTTAAAAGAATTTGTCTATTTTAATGAATAAAAATAATTAACAATAATTATGATTACTAAAAATTGAATTAGTTAAACAAATTGTACGTTATATTAACCAATTTATAATTATAAATCATTTTACCTAAAGAATAATATTTAAAAAATTTACTATTAAATTTAAATAAAATTTAGCAGTAAACCAAAAAGAAAAAATTACCTAAACTAAAAGATATAGAAAAAAATTACCTAAAATAAAAAGTATAGAAAAAAATTACCTAAAATAAAATATATAAAAAAAAAAATTTAATTCAATAATAAATGCGGCAAAATGAATGCGCAAAAATGTTCTTATTTAAACGATTTTCAAAGTGTCGGAGAAGTTTAGTCGATAAACCACTTTCTCATTCATCTTTGTTCAAATTACAAAAGCCTACATATTTGCAGCTCACTATAGACTGGTAAAATGTATAATTGACTTTTATAGCCCTAATTAAAATTGATTTCTTTTTCTGAACTTTTATCATAAACGACAACTAAAAAATAAAGTTAGACACATTACAAAAATTATGATTCACCAGAATTTCTTTTATAATTAAATTTTAAGTGACAGTTAATTAATTTTTTTTCTCCTTAAAAAGAATGTAAAAATAAATAATGTAAACAAAAAATAAATAAAGAAAAAGTAAACAAATAAATAAATTGAAACAAAATAATACAAATTTTAATTTTTACTAACTGAACGTTAATTTTTTTTTTAAACTATTCTTTTTCTTTTTAAGAATTTTTAAAAATGTACACTGTAAAAAATTCGGGGAGTTAACGACCACCGGAGTTGGGAGTTAAATTTTTGGAGTTAATTATCAACTCGAAAAAGGAGTTAAGTTAACTTAACCTCAAACTGTCAAAAATAACTTGAATTAATTCAGTTAATTGATATATTTTAATCGCACTAAATATAAAATTTGACTAAATAAATCAAATGCTGTTTCTTAAACACTATTTGGCAAAATAAAAATGCCCCTATGACTTAAAATAGAACATCATTTTTATCAAAAGTTATGTCAACTATATGGTCAACTCCTTTTTCTTTAACTCCCAAAGAGTGCAATTTTTATAGAATCTAACTAACTCCCCAGGGCTCTGGGGAGTTAGTTTTTAACTGTCATTTTTTTACAGTGTAAATCAAGGTAATATAAATTTAATAGAACTTATAAAAATTGATTGAAGAAAATATGGATCTTTGTATATGGATATGAAAATTTGTTTTTTATGGATATATTAATAAAATTAGCAGAGAATGCATTTTATACAAGGGATTTATTGCAAATCCTACCTTATGCTGAATACATGTTCTATATGTATACATATCTCACATTACCTTGACTTCCATATTAATCAATAAACCAATACAAAATTTTGTAATTTCTCATCAAATTAAAATAATTGCGTTTCAACAGTATTTTCCATTTTTTAAATATTTTAGCACGTTTTATTTGGCACTACTTTTCTTCACATTTTGGCTTTTGTGTTCTGTTACTATTATTATTATTGTTGTTATTATTATTGTTATTATTATTATTATTATTATTATTATTGCTATTATTGTGGAAATAATTGTAAAACTTTATCGAAGTGTACAATAGAGAAAATAAACTAAACTATTATTATTATTATAATCTTTATTATTGTTAAAATTATATATAATTATTAAAATAATTAAAAGTAGGTAAATGCTTTTTTAAAATATTTTCAAGAAGGTATGTAAAAACTCATTCGGGTGCACAAATGTGAAAACAAAATAAAATAAAAACAATAATAAAAATAGAAATAAGAATGATAATAATAATGATAATATATATTAATTGATTATAACTATTATAATTAATAGTAATTATATTAATTATAATAAAAGTAAGAATATTACATGATAATAATAATTGTAGCACTAATGATAACTAATAATAATAATAATTATAATAATTATTATAATAATTATAATAGTAATAATATTAATTATAATAAAAGTAAGAATATTACATAACAAGAATAATTGTAGTACTAATGATAACAAGAATAATAATACAATTGTAACAGTATTAGAATTACACAAAGTATTATATTAAAATAATATAATAAAATTATTACTGATACAATTATATTATAAAAATGTCTTAAATAATTATTGCACCCAATTAATAGAAAAAAGAACATTAATTCGAGCTACATTTAAACTCAACATCTCGAATAATGACTGATTTTCTAAAAGTATTTTTTGTCTAATCGTACACTACTTATTTTTCTATTTTTCTACATCAAGTTATTTTAAAAAAAAAAAACGTAATCACAAAATACATGTTCAACTATACGTACTGCTATTACAAAAAAGCTCTATTATTCGTTTCTTTTTTATTATTATATTATTTACTTTTCTAATGCACTCAAAAAAAATTGTTGAATTATAAAATTAATTCCAAAATATTCTCATTTCTAGAACTTTTTGAATGAACCAAACTTCTTTGGAATCTGAATTAATTTCTATTATTGAAACACATTTGATTAATTGCAATAAAAGACATTTAATGACACAGTTTATTTTTTATAAAATTATATTTATATTTTTTAATTCTATTGCTATAAATAATAAGTTTTAGAATTTGAGATTTTATCGTAAGGTTCATAATTCTTTGAACAATCGATTTTTTTTAAAAAAATTACGATATGAAGAAATTTTGTTTGTAATTTGATGAATTATTGTATTTCAGATTTTTTCAAATTGACTGAAAATCAAAATTTCCTAATTTTTTGAATTTGAAATTTTTAATCTCACAATTTACAGTTTTCCGTTTTAAAAAATGAACATTCTTGAATTTGAAATCTTGAATCTAACAATTTACAGTTTTCCATTTTAAAAAATGAACATTTTCGTATTTAAAAATTGAACATTTTTATATTTAAAAAATGAACATTTTTGTATTTTAAAAACTGAACGCATTTAAAAATTGGACATTTTTGCATTCAAATTTCAAAAATTGCACATTTCTGTATTTAAAAACTTAGATAAAACATATCAGTAGTGGAAAATGAGCATTTTAATGAAAGAAACTTTTTTCCAAGTGCACTAGTTTCTCAGGTCATAGAACTTGATGAGTTTGCTTGCTTCTTATTTTGTGTTTTTCGGAAGTCGTGCACAGCACAGTAAATCATTCTTTACTCTCTTCTAAAACATTGGCATACAAGTGATCATTAATTTCTTCGGAAGCACGTACTACTCTCTATGTGACCTTTTTCTAATAACTATTTTCCTAAAAACTATTCAGACTTCAGGATTTATATTTAATACTATAAATTATTATTTTTATTACCTTTGTTTACAAGAATAGCAATACGACTGTGTACAATTCTAACGACTAGCTTTTATTATATCATTTTGTTAATTTTTACTCCTACTTGTATATATGTATAAATTCCTATACAAATAAACTACCTCTAAAAAGAGATCTCAGTAAGAAAAAATCAACAAATTCCACAAAAGTTGAATAAAATATTTGTTTTTCGCTAACCATTTTGAAATTTCGCGAACAATTTTAACTTTTTACATTCTCATCAATAATGAGAATGTATTAAAAATGTGCGATTTTTTTAATTAGATAAAAACTCCAATGTTTTGATTAGTTTAGATTAGTTTAGAACAATTTGTCAAAATAGAATCATTTTCTTAATTAAAAATCAGCTTCACTAGGCAAGTTATATTAATTTATTTAAATTAAATTCACTAACAATAAACTAACACAACTTACTAATTTTCATTTAGGTTTCAAATATAATTTGCTAAAGAAATTTTTAGACAACTTTTATCTCGTGAAAAGTAAATTTGTATTGTACTATTTTAAATCATTATTATTTAAAATAATAAATTACTTTTCACGATAAAGCGTCTTTTCCAAACAATTTAGCCTTGAATTTATTAATATAATTCTTGCAGTAACAATAAAATAAAAATTATTAAGTCACTTTTAACGAGACAAAAAATTGATTAATACCAATAACAAATTTGTTAAAATTATATTTTTCTTCCAGAGATCTTGAATTTCTAGAAAATACGTATTTTGTAACACAGAACTGAACTTCTAACTTTATTCTAATTTGACACTCAATTTTGTAAACAGTCTTAAGATGTTTATGATGAATTTTTTTACATTTAATTTCTCTGTAAATTCTCTTGATAGATTGGCAAATTCTCTTTCACATCAGTTAATGATTGATAACGATTTCATTTTAATTGCGATTTTTGTATAAAGTCAATTTTGTGCTACGTGGTTTTTTTTATTTTCGTTAACGAGCTAAAAATCGTTTTGTTTTAGAAATCTTGTGGCTCTAACAATACTGAATTTTCTTACAAAATCGATTTTAATACACTTTTCAGTCATTCACCTGATAAAATATTATTTTCGCACTTTTTTCAAAAGTTCGAAACATATGTATTCAAAATTTTAACACTTTCGCACAATTATTAAAATAATTTTATCGTTTTTCTCGGTCTTAAATTTCATAACCATCAAATCGGTTAATTTAAAAAAAAAACCGAAGCAAAATTAACAAATTTGATAAATTGAACAAATTGAAAACAAAGTTTGAATTCTGTTGCTACCGTTGAAAACGTTAAA
Source organism: Ganaspis sp. Gsp50 (assembly GCA_011057455.1). Classification (NCBI taxonomy): domain Eukaryota; kingdom Metazoa; phylum Arthropoda; class Insecta; order Hymenoptera; family Figitidae; genus Ganaspis; species Ganaspis sp. Gsp50. The sequence goes on from WNHD01003878.1 coordinate 6,938, forward strand.
TACGATAAATCTGAAAATTCAGATTTATCTTAAAAAAATCAATACACATAAATTTGTTTGATGTTAATTAAAAATGAGAATGTAAAAAGAACGAAAATTCCATTTTTTAGACATTGTTTTTTAATTTGTATTTTTACAAAAGTAAACTAAAGAAAATTAAAGAAAAGCAAAAACTACTTTTTTGGTTGTGAAATTTAAAGTCCACTTTCATTTTCTCTTGGTTAATTATAAAATAATTAAACTCATATCTCAATCTCTACATTCCTTGACAGACATTCTTGTTTATAATTCATTGACTTTTTCGAAAATATGTAAGAAATGTAAGAAAATAAAAGAAACAGCAAATATAAAAATAATTATCTCAATTCGTGAAACGTTAAATGTCAATTGTAAAACCTTAATAAAAATCTACAAAGTATTATAAAAGAAACTCTTAACATATTTTGAAATAGCAAAAATGATAACAAAATTTGAAATGAAAAAATTTTAAAAAAATCAAAATTTATTAAGAAAAGGTTTATATAATAAGTACCAACATGAATCAAAAGTTAAACATTTTTAAAAATTTTTAAATTAAAATGAATTCTATCACTTAATGCCACTTTATTTCTGGTATAATTTCATATACCTTTGGCATAATATTCTTCAGTTATTTTAAAAAGCTCTTTCTCTCACAGCACTTATTAAAAAGTTACTCTATTAATTGTCCGGCTTAAAACTCTTCGATGAAATGTTTTTCATTTGTAATATGCAACATATAACTTATTTTTACATTTTAAAAATGTGCTTTGAACGCTATAAAAATCATAATACCTTTTAAATTAAACATTCGAATGCCTTTTAGAAACGAGAACGCATAAAAAACGTAAAAGTTGATTTTAAAGAATTTAAAAAATTCATTGACAAAATAAAAAAAGATGTGCATGAAAAGAAAAAATGTTTCTTTGCTTAACGAATTGTTACAAAAAAAAGTAATTAGAATCAACATCTAATTTTTAAAAACTCTATTTTTTAAGATTTCAAAACCAAGAAAGTGTATTTGATTACATTTTTAAATTTTTAAAATTTTATATTTTTTTTAATTTTATATTTTTTTAAATTTTATATTTCTTTAAATTTTATATTTTTTTAAATTTTATATTTTTTTAAATATATTTTTTTTAAATTTCGTAATATTTTTTAAATTTCGTAATATTTTTTAAATTTCATAATATTTTTTAACGATTTTTATAATCGTGTTTTAATTCTCAAAATGCAATTCTTTAAAATCAACTAAACGTAAAAATAAATCGTTTCTGGGTAAAAACGATCCAAACTGGATCAAAATTCACTGAAATCAATAAAAATAAATAATTACCAGATAAATAAATAATAAATCATTTTTAATGTTATAAAATAGTGGTGATTAAAATCTTAAATCTCCAAGTGCCCAAAGAAAATTATAAATATTCGGATTTAAATTTACTATTCAACGAATAAAATTAAGAAAATAATTCAAGAAATTCATACATGAATTTCGTCCAAAGGACACAATTAGTAAATTATTAGTAATTTAAAAAAATAAGGCATAATTCAGCAATAAATTCAATAATAATTCGATAATTATTAATTCAATAAATTATTCAATAAATTATTAATTCAACAAATTATTCAATAAATTATTAATTCAATAAAAATGACCAAAAAGAGACTACAAATTTTCAATTACGTTGCAAAAAAGCACCATGCGTAGAAATCATCTCGAAATCAATGAGAATCGATGAATCACTAAAGCACCTATTATTAAATTGTTTCAAGTCCTAGAAAATGTACATCTGCCTAATTCTAAAACCACTCTTCGAAACGAGCTCCCTCGGTTCATCTCATCAAATCCGCAGCTCTTTGTCTGTCTCGGTGCACCTCTCGAGGATGCATTCTTTTTCTATGAGAGAAACAATTCCCAGAACTGGCAAAGGCTTTTGGACAATAGGGACACTGATATGGTCTGGCACCTGTGTGTTGATTAATGTGAAATTTCAAATCCTGGTTGCGTTTAAAAGTTTTGTCGCAAAGAGGACACGCGTGAGGCCTTAAATCTGAATGAGTAATACTATGCGCTCGTAGAGTCGAATTTGTCGGATAAACTCTCCCACAAACATTGCACGGAAATTGAATACCTCCGTGATATTCCTTGTGACGAAAGAGATTCGACTGCGTTTTAAATCTGCAAATTTCAACGTTCATTAAGCACAATAGAAACACATTTTTCGGTAATTATCAAACTTAAATTAGATAATTTCCTTTATGAGGAAACGATATAATTTTTATTTTCTTTTTTGCTCCCTCATGGGAGAAGTATTGTTTTTGCTTCCTCATACAAGAAGTTTTATTTCTAATTAAATGACAACTTATTGCCATCTTACCAAAATTTCAAATGACTCCAATAAATGATTTCCAACAAATTTTAATTTTCTTTCTTTTTAAGTTTCATTTCTTTCTTTTCTAATTTCTATTTTTCTTTAAAAGGAAAACAGTACCCATAAATCAGTTTTTCAATAAAATTAAATTTCCTTGAACCTCTTTTCTTCTTTTTAGTTTTTATCCTAATGGTTTTAAAATATAAGAAGGTTTTTAGGTTTTATCCTAAAGGTTTTAAAATATAAAAAGGTTTTTAGGTTTTATCCTAATGGTTTTAAAATATAAACAGGATTCTCAATAGAATTGAATTTCTTTGAATCTTTTCTTTTTTCTATTCACAACATTTTTATTTTAATTCTATTCTCAATTTTCCATGAACTTGGAATTTAAATAATTATGAAATCTACTTATTAGAATGTAATAATAATGATAATAATAATAATAATAATAATAATAATAATAATAATAATAATAATAATAATAATGATAATAATTGAAAAAACAAATGTTTACTCACATTCTACCACAAATATCACAGCCGTATTTTCCCTTAGGCCTGTGAGTTTCCAGATGGACTTTGAGATTTCCTTTGGTGGAAATTCTTTTACTACAAATGGGACAAATAAAATTCCCGCTGGTGTTACTATCGGCGTTTACTTGAAGGACACCATTGGTTGAATAATGCGGTTTCAGCATCGCCCTTCTTTCTAATCGTCTCTCCTTGGGAATGTGAGACCACAAATGATCCTGCAAAGTAATTTGTGACATAAAAGACCTCGAGCATATTGTGCATTTATGAGATTTGATCGATGTGTCCGAAATGTCCTCGTCGCTTTCTTCGGACGGTTTCTTCTCATCGCAATCCTTTGAATCTTCTTCTTTAGTCTCGTGTAGCCTAAAAAATATTTCCTCATTATTTCTTCCTCGAGTTACATTATGTCAATGAAATTCTTAAACAATATTAATTACGAACAATGTCAACTACACACGATTTTTGTTTTTGCAATTTTTTCACAGTTTTCAATTCTTTAAGTAATATTAACTACAAAGAATATTAACTACAAATGATATTAACAACATTTCAAACAAAATTATTAGCAAATAGAAATAAAATCGTTTTTATAGATATGAAAATAAGTTCTCCTAATTACAAATCTTCTATTTAAAAATCTGTTATTTAAAACTCTCGCGTTTAAAGATCTTTCATTGAAAACTCTCTCGTTTAAACATGAGTTTAAACTCTCTCGTTTATCTTTAGTTGGAAAATCTCAGGTACTAAAATCCCCTTTTAAAAACCTTTTGTTTTAAAATGAAAAAAACTGAGCAAATAAAAAACTAGTTTAAAGAACATCATTCTGGTTTAAAAACGTCTGATTTCAAAATATCCAATTTAAAAGTCTCCGAATTAAGAATCTTTAGCTCAAAATTCTTGGATTTGTAAATATTTAATTTGAAAACCTCTGGCTGAGAAAAACTCCGATTAAAAATGTAACGAACAATGAAGAATTGAACGGTTTTTAACGAACGAATGTGATTCTGGCGAAACGAGAAAACGATACTAATATCTTTTTTTGGAGTAAATTAATAATCACTAACTTGTTAATTAGAGATAATGGTTCTGTTGGCGACATTTCTAATTCTTTATCTTCGTATTCGTTGTCGGAAATCTCGGACAATTCTGAGGAAGGATCTTCCAAGCCGCATTGTAAAAATAACATCGGATCCACCTTAACTTCCATTTCTTCAGTATTTGGAGTATGTTGAGCTTCTTCCTGTGACAAAGTTTGCCCTTGTGGTCCCACAGAATCCCCATCTTCTAAAATATCGGCAGCTCCCTGCAAAAAAAGGTCCATGATGAAAATCTCAGATTAAACTAAGAAACATTGTAATTTGTAAACATTTACATTTCAGGGATAACAGTCGTTTTCTCTTTCAATTTTAGGTGCAAAAGGGAATTTTTAATTTTAAAAAAGGGGATTTTCTTCCAAAAAAGGGGATTTTGGAAAGAAAAAAAAGGATAACATTGTAATATTTAAAAACTTATAGGGGGTTAGTTAATTTCTTGCAATTAATTTAAAAATACATAATTGATTTCCTTTTATTCAATGAGTTTTCGATGATCTCCATGAGAAGAATAGAAAAATTTACATGATATTTTGTGTCTTTATGTATGTGTGTATATGTTAAAAAAATGAATTTTTCAATATTTTGTAAGATTTTGAATTTATTCTCTTGAAAACATGAAAGTTTTTTAATTAATGCTCTTAGGCTTATTGAAAAAATAATCATCTATGGAATTTAAATTACTCAAGGCCATTATTTTCAATCTTAAAACCAAATGCAATATTTTGAAGTAATTTTAAATATTTTGAAGTATTTTGAAGTACTCTGAAGTATTTTAAATGCTTTTAAAACATTTTGAAAAACTATAATGTTTTAAAATCTTCTTTTAATTTATTTAATACTTAAAATACTAATATTTTTAAATACTTTGAAATATTTTGAAGTATTTTAAAGTATTTTAAAGTCCTAATATAAAGGATTTTGAAGTAATTTAAAATAATTTGAATTATTGGGAAGCATTTTTAAATATTTTGGAATATTTTAAAGAAATTTAAGGTATTTTTAAATATTTTAAAGTATTTTGAAGTACATAGTCTGCATTTTAAAATATTTAAAAAAGTATTTTGAAGTACATAGTCTGCATTTTAAAATATTTAAAAAATTAAAATTTAAAAATCTGATTACATTTTATTTAACACTTAAAAGAATTTTTTAAATATTTTTAAGTATTTTGAAAAGGGTCTGAAGTATTTTAAAGTAGTTTTAAGTATTTTTGAATATTTTAAGGTAATTTTAAGTATTTTAAAGTAGTCTGAAGTATTTTAAAGTAGTTTTAAGTATTTTGGAAAGCTTTAAAAGACATTTTAATCAATTTTAAGTATTTTGAAATATTTTAAAGTAGTCTGAAGTATTTTAAATTAGTTTTAAATATTTTGAAATATCCTAACTACATTTTCAGTGTTTTTAAATGTATTGAAGTATTTTAAAAAATTTTGAAACATTGGGAAATATTTCGAAATATTTTTAAGTATTTTGAAATATTTTAAAGATTTTTAAGTACCTATTCTTAGATATTTTGAAGTATTTTCAAATAATTTGAATTATTGGGAAGTATTTGGAAATATTTTTAAGTAATTTTAAGTATTTTTAAATATTTTGGAATATTTTAAAGAAATTTAAGGTATTTTTAAATATTTTAAAGTATTTTGAAGTACATAGTCTGCATTTTAAAATATTTAAAA
>WNHD01003879.1:0-12012 GCA_011057455.1 Ganaspis sp. Gsp50
AATTTTTTTAAAACATTTTATTTATAAACAGAAAAAAAGGACTTTAAGTTTTTAAAAATTTCCCGGTTTGGTAAAAAATTCCCGGCTATTTCCCGGTTAGTAGACACCCTATAATTATAATTCAAGCATTTATTATAATAATGGTAAGTGTTAATTTTAAGCAAATCTATTTTATTTGGATGAACAGGAAGTAGTGTAGACAAGGTGAAGCTAAAATACTCCTACTATAGTTACAGTTTAAGTTTTTGTCAAGATATTAAAGAAAGAAATTGAGCAATTCTTTGCAATCCTTTGAAGAAATGAGTTCTATAGAGTAGTCTAATTATGTCACATCTTTGAATATAATTAAATAACATGATACATGTAACGCAGAAAATTAGCGATCAAGTAGTAGAAGAATATACATAATCAGACAAAAACAAAAATAAATACTAAAAGCAGTAGTAGTAGTTGCATAAGGTCAGCCTGACAAAACAAAATCCCAATTAAAAAGGAAATTAAATAATCAACGAAAATTTTAAGCCTTAAATGATTTTTACAAAAATTACAGCTCAAATAGCAGTTATTATTAATGACAATCTACACTGGCATCAAAATTGATCTTTGATCTGATTACAAAAATATACAGCATTTTTCCCTCTCTTTTTACATATAAATGCATGTGAATCTTGACGCCGACGCAGACCAGTCTCATCAAAGGTTATGAAAACTTGGCTCTATAGCTACAGCAAATATAATAGTTCACTTAGATCCGATTAAGCCAGTCCAAAATTATAAAACAAGTCTAAATAGTACAATTGATGATTACTAACGTGGAATCATCAATACAATAAAAATAATTGAATATTATTTTTTTACACTATTACACATTTATTACTTACGGTTTATCAGGTTGTGACCTACGAACCATCTGTTCAGCTTTTTGAATTTCTTCAGCTCTGGTTGCACTTTTTGTCCTCCTTAATCTCACTTTTGTTTCATTTTCGTGATCAAACGTCATTTTCTCTCATAAACTAAAACTTACAATTTCTACCCGCACTTAGTCACTCACTCACGTATCAACCAACAACACAACACGTCCGGTCTGTGTCGTAATGTGATACTGTATGTTTAATACCTGCACGTCAACTATATACGTGTAGCAGTAAAAATGTGTGCGTGCAAGAAACTGATTGTACTATGATATATTTAATGATACTTTCCCATCTTAAATTGAGACTTTATTGGACTTTGCAGTCGGTTCGCGAGTTGAAAACTTAATTAAAATCTTTAGTGATAAGGAAAAACATTGTAATTGACGAAATAATTACAATCAAATACAGTCTACTTTTCTTCTTTTTCCATATACGCAATATGCCTTCCAATTCCTTTGATGATTTCATCAGAAAAATTTACATAAGACTGTTTACCAAAAAACTTTTTAGTTGCACGCGAGTCTTTATAAAAAATGTAAATTGTTATTATTAAATTTGAATTAAATTACATTAAAATTATAATTAAGTAATCGAGGTTTATAGTTGCGAACAGTTTTCTTTTATTGAAAACATTCATTTTTTAAAATTTCAGTTATTAATTTCAGTTAATACCTTTTTATCTATAATGAGAAATTTAATTTCAAACTTTGAATTTACTTATCATGAGAAAATGTTGATAATAAATTGTACTTGAAAAACATATGTTGAAATGATCAATTATTGAACAAAATTTTAATAGTACGTGCTTTTGATCGATATTGCATATACTCATACAATTTATGGATCAAAGCAAAATTATTATATGTATATTTATGGAACAATTAGCTAAATTGATGAATGCGTGTAGAAATAATATCCTTTAATAGACCGAGGATTAAAGAATCTTGAATAAAAATTCTAAGAAACGAACAGAGAAAGCATTTCTAATCAACATTGTTTTATTTTCAAGTTGTCAGTATTTTTTTGTTCAACAAATAACTCGTATGTACATTGTTGTAAGAACAGAGGCATGTAATGTGACTTTTTGCGCAATGCACTATCATGAATACAAATACTGTTTTATAGCAATGAATTAAAAGAATTGAATATTTTTGACGAAATTAACAGTTTATTCTTATTAAAAAGACTTTTATTGTTAACGAAATCTTATTTAACATAACATTCTCTTTTACTTATGGAATATTATTTACAAAAATTGAAGCATCTAAAGTAGTTAATATACATTTGCAGATAACATCTGTAAATTGCAATTTCACAGAAATTGCGAAAAATAATGCATACATTTGTGCCAAGGCACCTTTTTCTAAGTCGACTCTTTTTTCTTGTAAAAAAAGAAGCGTGCGCTATTTTAGCACAATAGTTTTCTAGCATGGTTGCTTTTCTCGATATAAGTGCAAAGTTGATATATAAAGGCTCATGTTCATTTTACACTTTGTATTTACATACATCATATTTTCACATCAAGACATGTTAAAAAATTTGTTATACTTCATTATTAAAATGGCAAAAAGTGATTCTCAATTTTACTAATGATTCTGATATAAGTCTTTCACCCCTAAATTGAAATTTTGCATTATAATAAATTGCGTCTTTTAAAATTGTAAACAATGATTATTCTGCTTTTTTTTATAATTTTAAAATATTTTTTTAAGAATAATTACTAAACTGACTTTTTATATATTAACTGGCTTATTTCACTGATTTTGAAACTGAGAGTAAGAATTAATTGAGATGTCTTTATAAAATTGAGTGCCAAATTATCTGAAAAATTTTTTTCTATATAGTCATGTTACAATTTGTTCTATTGTTTTAAATTATTTTTAGGACCAATCATATTCAGGAAGTTTGCCAAAGTTAATTGAAAAGATTGAAACTAGTACGCAACATTCGCTATAATTTTGGCATTGATTTAGACGATGGTGGTGTTGTCAAATTGTGGATATCGTCGAAAGATTTTTTTGCAGCTGATTGTAAATCATCCATACTTCGTTTTGTTTTTGATGTAAGATCGTCAATCTGACGTCGTGTTTGACAAAGAAGCTCGTCAGTTGATTTTACTGCACTATTTGCAAAGTCCTTAACTTCTGATTCAAGTTTATCTATTACCCATTCCATTGCTTGTCTTCCCTGAATGATAAATCATACTTTTAGTAATTCGGTAACTTTCAATTACCTTTAAACAATGATAATTGGATTTTAAGAAGATTTTTGTAAACAAAAATTTTGTTGTCGAAACATAATGTTTTTGAAACATTATTCTTTTAAGTAATTTTATTTAATATTATTTTTAAATTTTTATTATTTTAAAAAATATATTTAAAATTCTGGGAAAATTTGAATAGTTAAATTTATTTATTTGTTATTTTTTTAGTTGAAAAAAATTATTTATAAATATGAAACTTGATTGAATTGAAAAAGAAAATAATGTTGCTTACTTTTTAGGTAGTTAAAGTAAAATAATTTATAGCAAATAATTTCTAGTACTTAATTACCTTTCCAGCATTGAAAGAGATTCTTGAAGTCAAGAGCTCCTCCATGTAGTGCGTTAAAGGAACACCTTGTACTGTAACAACGGCCTCTTGAGTTTGTAAAGTCTTGTCTGAATCGTGTGGATGAGGTAAATATCTTACAGTTTCATCCACCGCAATGTAGTTGCAGAATGTTAACTGTAAAAAATTAAAAACGAAACATATAACGATTCTAAAGTCTGTAAATGTTTAAAACCTGTAAAAAAATCTTTTAACATGGAATTCAATATCCTATAAAGTAAAAATTAATTATGCATGTACTAAAACTAGTTAACTTAACAGAAAGACAAATTATTTTACAGAAATGAAAATTAAGAAAAAACGTTCATATCATTAAAGGCTATATTTCCACCTCAAGGATTTATTGACAATAAATGAAACCTATAATGTTACTTCATATGAATTGCATATATGTGATAGCGAATTTTAATAAGATTAGGGAAAGCAGATTTTATTGAATTTATTCGCTTAACGAAGTACTTGAAATTTTTTCTTTAGCTTCAAAAAAATTGACTTCGATTGATCGTAAATCTAATAAAAGTTTAAAATAATGAACGTTTTCTCCAATGATGTATTTATAAATATAAATACAAACACAAACACATATTCAAAATAATATGGCACTTTACTAATTTGTCATCAATTATAGTAATTTTTAAAAACATGTAAATTAAAATCTAAGTATTTCAATATAAATCTCTTTGATTTATCTTTCTTTGTAAAAAAGAAAGAAAAATTGACAGAATATATCAATAATACATAAATATATACAAAATGAAAGCAGATTAGAGAGGAAAATAAATATTTATAGAAAAAGTAAAATTGTATTTTTGAATCAAATCTGAAGTGCAAATGTTCTAAGAACTATTGTTTTTATATACGTTTTTATGCAAATGATTTTTAAATACTTGAAATTTTAAATAACGGTTGAGAAAGTAGAGTATAATTTTAAGAAAATAACACTAACTACTGTTTTCCTAAAGCATAATACTTACATTTCTTGTTTTAAGGACCATTTCTCTGTTGTTTGGATCAACCTCACTTCGTTCGCTGGCGTAACAGATATTCGCATGTCCGATTAACTGGAAATAACATTACAACAATTAAATTGTGATAAAAATTGCTAAAATTAAATATTAAAACATAAAAAATTCAGTCCTAGTAACATAAGCGTAATTAGATGTGAAATATATCAAATTCAAAAAAACATTTTTTTTCATATAATATATATATATTACACTTGTCTTTATATAAGAAGCGCGAGAACATGAATAAAAATATTAATCCGACCATTGACATTCATTTTAAAAAATTATGTATATTTATACATAAAAATTTGGCTGAGGAAACAATTTTGCAACATCTTTAATAAGAATGAAGAAAAGTGATGAAATAGTCAAAAGAGAAGACTAAATTTAAAGTCAATTTTGAGAATTATTTAAGTTAATTGTATAAAAGTTAGAATATTAAATCTTAGTAATTTATGCAAAAATTTGTATACTTACAGCTTGAGCCCACTTAGGAAATCCCCATTTGCTCGAAACAAGTCTGTGTGTGTGCAATACTCCATTTACTACTTGTCTGTCAATGACATCCGTGCCAATTACTGCAGGATTCATAGGATTTGGATATTTTCTCCATGCTGCTTGAGCAACAGTTTCCCAAGGGTGACTATAGATGATGACACATTGAAAAGAAAGAAAATGAAATGCCCGTTTAATGAAAATGTCCTTGACAATACACACAAAAGTAAATGTTATATATCTAAATGTTGAGGTTATGTCAACATAATTTTATTACTTTTCTACTTGTTACCGTAGATGAAAACTCACAATACATAAAACAAATAGTGTAATCATTTAATTAATTATTTAAATTAGTTGTAAACAATTAACAATTATTAAATCAAGATTAAAAAAGAAAATAATCACTGAAAAATGCAAAAATCCATGTGTGTGACTCACTTAAATGTGTGTTGCGTTGTCCAAATCTTCATAATTTATTAAGTTCGAATTATATTTCAATTCCACAAATAAAACTCAATTAAGAAATAACTAATCGAGTGCACAGATTTTCGTGCACTGAGATTCTTTAAACGGATATCGAGAATCTGACTGAATCTGACTACACTTTTTAATCTGACGTAAGAGAAAAGAAATTTGTCATGAATTACCAGGGACAGAAAACAATTACTTACAAGCTTTTAACGTAAATCTCGTAATTTACGTAAACAAATGAAGTAAATTTGAATTTGAATTGTTAAACTATAGCACTTGTTTGTAATCAGGCTTGTAATGAACATTGAAGATCATTTTTGACAAATGAAAATGGAGCTTTTTGAAATAATTAATAACCTTAGGTTGCAAACAATTTTCTTGTTAATTGATATAATCGTAATCTAAAAAAATTGTAATTGACGGTAAATTATTACGTAAATATTTTAGAGGCCTCCTATTTTTACGCAATTTACATTATTTACGTAAATTACGATTTAATATTTAAAAAAATTTAGTAAAATATTTTATACATTTCTGTATTTTAATGAAAATTTGTTAATTGCATGCAAGTTTGTATGAATTTTACTAAAAATTTGTATTAGAATGTAAATTATTAAGAATCAGGTTAGTAAGAAAGAAGAGATAAAATTTGATGGTAAGTAAATGTAAAATTTGATGGATCACGTATATTTTGTGCCCAACTCTGCGTTCTTCATTCGTTTATTTTTCACTGTCATTCACTGTATACAAAGCATTAAGAATAAAGAGCAATATTGAAAAATCTCTTGGATATTTTGTAAAGTTTATTACTTTTTTTGATTGCCATGTTAATGTCCTTAACAGAAAGTGAAACGGAAAATTCATTATTAATACATAATTTTATATGCAGAAGTGAAATGTTTCAGCATTCTCAAAATAATTTATTAAAAAGTATTCTAAATCACAGCAAAAGGTTTTTTATATGCATGTAATAGGCATATCAATAGATTCAATAAATTCTTTATCATTTTCAATGAGTAAGTACTATTTTGTTCAAACTACTTATTTTATGATTATCATTTCCTATGTGCAGAATGTGTAAAATGCTTTTGGAATTATTAACATAAAACTGCTATGTAAAATCTAATATTTTTCTCTGATATTATTTACAATCATGATTTAAATATATATAATATGCTAATTAAGAATAAGTACCTTTTTATAAAATAGTATAATTGATATTCAATAATTTAAATTGTAAATGAAATTGAAATGAAAAGAAAAATAATAATCTATGGAGTTTCATAATAGTAAAAGCAGTAAAACTCTGTTTGAAATGAATTAACTATTCACAAAAGAAAGTCATTTTTGTCTAAAAGTCGAGTCATAATTAGGAGAAAGGGATTTGTTCCCGTTACTGACATTTTAGTTTTTAAAATACTCAATGTAAAAGGTTTCTGTTCACTGATCACAAACTGGTTTTGTGTCGGTAAATTTAATTAACATGTTTTTTAGCACTAAAATATATAATTTACTTCAAAAAAGCGAATCTCTGAGAGTGAGAGTTGTACGCGTACATTACATGCAACTTATGTAAATTGTAATCTGTTTGTAATCCTCTAATATGTTTAAAAACTTCAAAATTATCCAATTTTTAAAATCACAAATAAGTATGGTAATTTTCTATTTTACCGGTCGCGATTTGGCTCCAAATTCAGATTTAAAATATGATTACTAAAAATTTAAAGAGTATATACATGTGTATACCTTTCTATGAAATATCTAGAGGATTTCAGACTTATTTTTAAATTTACCTACACATTGAAGAAAGCGTAGGCTGTAATTCTAAAACCCATTGAGATTACACAATGAATACATGTGTTTTATTTGATATTCATATCATTTCTTTAACACAGGAGCACACGACGCACACTTCCTGTGAGTTTTATGCACGACTTTGAAGATGAAACATAAGGGTTTACCTTATTTTTTATTTATTATTGTACATATACTTGCATTTGTCGAAGGAAATTATTTTAATATTAATCTACCCGAAGAGCATCTCAAGTATTATTTCAATTTTTTTCCTGCGGAGGCGAAGAAGTGCCTTGATGATGCATCATGTCCATACAAGGTAAGAAGAAGTTTGCTATTCAAACTATCAGTTTCCATGTTACAAATTAGTTTATATTTATTTAACAATGTCCTTAATATTATTAAATTATACTCAGTTGAAAGTACAGAGAGAGAAATGTTATATTATACCCGGAGAAATGTTTTATTTGAATTGAATATAATTTATTTGAATCAAATAATGATATATTTGTCTTAGATAATAACTTGTTTATTTGAAAGAAATAACATTTTATTTCGCGGAAATTAAACCTTTATTTAAACCAAATATAATTTATTGAAACCAAATAAAATTTATTTAAAACAAATAAAATTTATTGAAACCAAATAAAATTTATTTAAAGCAAATAAAATTTATTTAAACCAAATAAAATTTATTGAAACCAAATAAAATTTATTTAAAGCAAACAAAATTTATTGAAACCAAATAAAATGTATTGAAACCAAATAAAATTGATTCAAACCAAATAAAATTTATTTGAAACAAATAAAAAGTTATTAGGCTCTGAGACAAATATACCTTTTCTTTGGGTGTATATCGTGATTAAAAATGTTATCAATTTGCACACAGTTAAAAATATTGTGTCCCCGAGTAAAACATCTTGTGTTGAAAGAGTGACACTTTCCTGTGTTAATTTAATAGATTCACATTATCATTTTATAACACAACTTTGTATTTTCAACACTACTTTCACAGTAAAAGAAAATCGTATTTTAAGATACTTCTGAAATTAATGCTATATTGAAAATAAGATTGGTCTGCCTATTAGTATGCTTTCCACAATGTATAAATGAAAATATATTTTCATTTATATATATTTTCTTATAAGAAGTGATCTGAAAATCAACAAGGCTTGCCTTAAAAATCTTGCATTAAGATTAAGATTCATTAAGACTCATTTACTGTCTTAAAATAAGATTTGCTTTTTACAGTGATTGTATTTTCAATACAAATTTTGAGTGTACCGTTTGAGACATAATTATAGTGTTATTTTAATACAAAATCTTTTAATGTGTACAACAAATAGTAAATAACAAGTACAGAACGAAAATAATAATTGATTGTATCGTATTTTCAATCCAGAATTATTTAAATACCAAAGATTGTTGGGGATATGAGCCTACTTGTAAACCTGAAAATTCCTTTTCTATCCCATATTGTCCTGGTGATCATAAAGGATGGGTTGCAACCAAAAGTGCTCAATTAGATACATTTTATGCTCAAGGAGATTTTGGTTACGTGAGAGACCAAAGGCGAGAAATGATGGTTTTATGTGAACCTCTTTTTGTGGTAATAATATTTTTTGAATCAATTAAAATAATTAAATGAATAATTATGCACGAATTAATCATCTTTAAAAAATGTTCATTTTTAGGATGATTCTTCTTTAGAATGTACAGAACACATGCGTTTTTGCAGAGGACGAAATATAATGATAAATTTTACTGATTTGGTGCACAGAAAAGATCCTATTCGATATAAAATGGATGTCCTGAAAGAAGGACAAATTAGTGGTCATTGCAAGTAAGTGAAAGATGTTATTCTTTCTTACTACTATGACGTTTAGTTATTTATTTACACATAAAGTAAAGTATTTAAATTACAAATTACAAATTACAAATTACAAATTATAAATTACTAATTATAAATTACAAATTATAAATAAATTGAAATAACACAATAGCATCGTACATGAAATTGTAATTTGCTATGATTTTACAGATTAAATCGAGAAAGACTAGAAAAGAATGCAGATCACATTAGTCCTTTGCAATCTTGGGGACCTGAAATACGACATTTTCGAAGTTTACCTCATAGGCCAATTAATGAAGGAGATTGTGATGTAGTTGTAGAAAAACCTACTTATATAATGAAAATTGATGCTAGTAAGTGTAAAATTTGCAAACGTAATTTTTAAATTTCTTTAATTTATTTATTTACATTGTTTAATATTTTATTTTCAAACATATGCCTTTTCATCAATCTTTTCATTACACTGAGAGAAAAATTTTCTTGATTCAATGCAAAAATGCATTGGATCTAATCTACTTTATTCTTAGATTCAGGCCTAGAATATGTATTCTTGACTCGATTCTTGAATCAAGAATAATTATCCTTGATTCAAGTATTTATTCTTAATTCAAAGTATTTATTCCTGATTAGGGCTTAAAAATTCTTATGAAGAATAGAAACTATTCTTAAAACAAGAATAAGTTGTAAGTATATTCTTATTCTTGTTTCACGAATTCTTTCCTCTCAATGTAGAGATGAGAATGTAAAAAGCTTTAGAAAAATGTTTAAAAAGCTTTATTCAAAAATCTTTATTATTTAAATAATCGTATAGATATTGGATTTATATGACGATACATGTATATTATTTGTTTTTACAGCAGTCAATATGTATCATCACTTCTGTGACTTTTTTAATCTTTACGCGTCACTACATGTAAATCTTACCCACCCATCAGGGTTTACAAAAGATAATCATATTTTGATTTGGGAAAGTTATAGGTGAGTTTAAATTTTATGTAAATTTATTTTTCTGCGACAAAAGTTTACCAGCAAAAATAAATATTAGTCCTATATACTTCATTATTTTTCATTTATCGAAGTATAATTACAGTAAATGGAATTTATTTTTGATTTAGTTACCGTTCAATATTCCAAGAAACATTTAAAGCATTTACTACTGGGTCCTTGTGGGATTTAAAGACATTTGCAGGAAAGACTGTTTGTTTTAAAAATGTAGTTTTCCCTTTATTGCCTCGAATGATTTTTGGATTGTATTACAATACACCTCTTGTAAGTATCAATTTCTGATTCTGAGAAAGTAAGATTTATTTTATGGGGTTTTTATTTATCAATTTCTATTAATGGAAATATTCTTTATTAATTAATATAATGTATTTCATCATCAATGAATATGTTCTAATAATCTCTCTAAGTCTGAATAAGTGGAATTTCACTTATTCTAAGTGCATATTCATTTAAAATAAGCGAATTTCATTTCTCAATATTTGCATATACACTTATTTTAAGTGCGTATATATAATGTTAATATAATGTTAAACAAGTGCATATACACTTATTTTAATATGCTCTTATTAAGTACGTAGACAGAGTGTCTAACGGTCAGGAAAGTCAGGGAAGTCTTGGAAAAGTCATGGAATTTATTTGGTCAGGGAAAAGTCAGGGAATTTTGTTTGAAGTCAGGGAAAATTTTTAAAATAAGATTCATTGCAATTATTAATTGATTGAAGAAAATTTTTTAAATTTTTATGAATTTTTAAGTTTGAGGATCAAAAAAGAGCTGGGAAATAGTTAGGTATTGATCAGAGAATAGTCATGGAAAAGTCAGGGAAAAGTCAGGGAATTTTTTTTTCGAACCGCGTTAGACACCCTGGTAGAAGACTTTTCACTTATTCAGATTTAGAGAGATATTAATTAATATATTCTAACAATTAATAATTCATTAATATATTCTATAACTAGACTCGGTGTATGCTACAGTATTTTTTGATTGTTTAATAGAAAAAGTACGTCAAGATAAATAAATAATTAATAAATATTTTCTTCTTTTAAAGATCTATGGTTGTGAGAAAAGTGGTCTCTTCAAGGCTTTTGGAGATTTTATAATGTACCATTTAGGTATCACTTTACACGAAAGGCAAAATAAAAAAGTGCGTGTCACTCTTCTTTCTAGAGATACTAAATATAGGAGAATATTGAATGAAGATGATTTAGTCAATGCCTTAAAGAAGAACCCAAATTATGAAGTGAAAAAGGTATAATTATTTGTTAAGAATATATACAATGTGATTTTTCTTTTACATTAATATATTAAATAAATTATATCAATGAAATATCATTTAACGACATTATTTTCCAGGTGGTTTATAATAAAGATTTACCCTTTAAAACACAATTAGAAATTTCTAGAAATTCTGATATTTTTATCGGAATGCATGGTGCTGGTCTAACTCATCTTTTATTTTTACCTGATTGGGCATCAATTTTCGAACTGTAAGTCTTATTTCGTTTCTAGAAAACAATTTCCGAAATATTGAAATTATAACAGTTTTCTTCTTCTTCTTTCTTTTTCTTTCTTTTTCTTCTTCTTTCGGGCTTTTAATTGATTTATAAAATAATTTGTTCCAGTTACAACTGTGAAGATGCGAGTTGCTACAAAGATTTAGCTCGCTTACGAGGTGTAAAATATTTCACGTGGATGAACAATGAAAAATTGGTTCAAGAAGATCTGGTAAGAACTTTAGTAAAATTAGTGCATCTTTTCAAGATGAAGTTTATGCTGAAGTTACATATATAGATAAAATATATAGATTATATATATATATATATATATATATATATATATATATATATATATATGTATATATATA
>WNHD01003880.1:0-13810 GCA_011057455.1 Ganaspis sp. Gsp50
GTAATTTAAATTCTATAGAAAATTACTTTTTTAAAATTTTTGAATATCGCTGTTTTATTCTTTTTTTCTTCATTTAAAAATCCCCTTTTTTAAAATTGAAAATCCCCTTTTGCACCTAAAATTGAACGTAAAAACGACTGTGATCCCTGCAGTCTAGATAATTTTCGTTCTTTAGTTTCAGTAGATAATACCTCGTTGAGTCAGACAATGCACTTTATTTTGTAGTTGGCGTTTAGTAGAAAATGCCGTGTTGTGTCAGACGCAACGCTTTTGGATTGAGTAGAAAACACGCTTTTGGATTGAGTAGAAAACACGCTTTTGGATTGAGTAGATAACACTCTTTTAAGTCCGACAGCACACCTATAGATGAGATTCAGTAGATAACACCCTATTAAGTCAGACATTATACAGTTTCACTACATTTTACCATCGAGAGTCAGTAGAAAAAATCGTCTTAAGTCAGCCACTTTAATTTTTCGAATATTGTAGCTAAAGTTGAGAAAATAGGTCGCTAAGTCAGTCAATTTGGTTCTTTAATCTTTAACACGTGATATTCAGTAATAAGATCTTAGTTTCAATTTTTCATGGTTGAAAATAAGTAGAAAATAGTATGCTGAGTCAGACAGTTATCTTTAATGTTGTGGTCGAAATTCTGTGTAAAAACTCATTTAATACTTTAATGTTCTTGAAGTTAATTATTTATTTTGATTCATATTCAACTGAGTAGAAATTGCACTCTTTAGTCATCCAATGTATGATATCTTTAGTAAGAATTACACTTTTTGGCTCTAAATCCAAACTTTAAAATCAGCAAATGGCAAGATGTGAAGGGCAGCCCAGGCTGCCTTCCAAACTTTTCATTTTCGTTGCTTTTTTCAAAAGAAAAGATATTAGAATGAATTTCTTCAACTTAAAACCCATTTTTTAGCTCCACAAACGCGTTTTGAGTGATTTTTAGTAAGAATTATACTTTTTCTCTAAATAAATAAATAAATATATTGTTACTTATGAACTATTTGTGACATATAAGAATCATTCTATATTATTATAAATTTTAGAATTCTTATTTTTTAGTAATAGTTTCTTTCTAATACTGTTCTAGGTTCCTTTTTGCACAAACAATTTTTCTATGAGGAAGCAAAATGTTCATAAAGAGAATATAATTTTCCACTTGTTTTTAGTGTATTCTTGACGTGTCGTAGCTGACAATTTATGTCTAAATGTCGAGTTTTGATTTTTATTATCAATGTTTGCTTTTGTCTGTTTTATATTGAATTACTGTGAAGGAATTTTATCTGTTTTTCAATCCAGTGCATGTTCCGCGGCAATAAACAAGAGAATTGTCTCTACAATCGACCTGTTTCGTTAATCAAGCGTTTGTTGAAACTTTAGTTTGAGAAGACAAGCGTGAGGTGGAGAATAAACTGAAAAGCTCTGAAATGAGCTCTTGAAATTTAAAATATGTCAAGTAGTTGCGGTGGTATTGACACTTTTATCAATTGTGTCAATTTCACCATTTGCCCCGCACTTTTCTCAAGAGCCAGCGATATCCCCTCGCAATAATTCCAGAGAATATTTTCTCTAAATTTCCTTACACTCCAGTAGAAAATCAACGTTTTTTCGAAATAGGAAACAGTGACAAGAAACGATATCTTTTCGTGTCACTTTTCGATGATGTGACTTTTTTTTCTATTAAGTATTTTGTTAATTAACGTACTTTTTTGAATAACGTTTCTTAAATCTTTTTTGTTAATTGCATATTTATGTTTTTGTTAATTAACGTACATTTTTGAATAACGTTTTTTAAATCTTTTTTGTTAATTGCATATTTCTGTTTTTGTTAATTAACGTGCATTTTTGAATAACGTTTTTTAAATCTTTTTTGTTAATTGCATATTTATGTTTTCTGTAAAGAAGCTATTTACATGTTTTTTGTAAAGAAGCTATTTACATATTTTTGTAAAGAAGCTATTTACATATTTTTGTAAAGAAGCTATTTGCATATTTTTCGTAAAGAAGCTATTTACATATTTTCTGTAAAGAAGCTACTTACATGTTTTCTATAAAGGCCTTTAGAGATATTAAAATTAGCAGACTCTTTTTAAAAAGCAAGTGACATATATTGGAATGACTTATTTTTTATGTCGTATTCAAAGGATGCTTACAAAGTCCCTCAGTAAGCAATGACTATTCAACATGGCAACTGGCTGCCGCAAATGGGGTGCGAAAATCGTCAGTGCAAGCCTCTCTTGAGTTCGTATTTGCATTTGAAATTGGGATGAACCCTCGGGATAAAAGACCAACTCGTCGTTCCTTCAGTTTCTGGAAAACGCGTTCCCTCCTACTGTGTGCACACGCTTTTCGACTATTCGCTGTCTCCCGTCTATCCTCACCGAGTCGACGGAAGTCGATACGAAACGTTGACAAGAGAAAACATTTAGTTGATTCGATTAAATTTTCTTCCTTCAATCTCAATTTATTGAAAAGTTATATTACTATGTATTCTTATATTTGAAATTCAAATTGAACGTCAATTCTTTTCCCAGACGTTTTATGCAGAATCGCTGTCTTTGTATTAAAAAATACTTCTGATTAATGGGTTGAATGTTAACTGTTATTTTTTTTAGTATCGTGACATTGTTTATCTTGTTACCGCACTACTATTCCGTAAATTATGCAGAATCGTTTTGTCCCCAAAAATGTAATAACGTTCTTACGTAATTTTAACTTGTTATTACGTTTTTTAACTTAAGGTTTTAATTTATTTTCACTTAACAATGTTATTTTTCGTAATAATTTTTTTTTGCTTCCTTATAGAGGAAGCATTGTTTTAATTTTTATTAGTAATTCTTTTATTAATAATCATGCAGAATTATTTTGACTCCCCAAAAAGGGGAAAAATACGTTATTAGGTTAAACTTACATCTATTTTTTAAGATATGAAACGATAGGGTTTAAAAATGGGCTAAAGATTTTTAAACGTGTCAAATGTTTAGAAAGGGAGAAATTGTAAACTTGGATTTGATATCAAGGCTAGAAGGTTGTTGTTTGAAGTTCAAAACCGTCAATATAATGGCTTGAACTTTGTGCGTTGTTGGTCTGATAAGTTTTATCGTTAGAAAAGTTTTATCTGCAATTTTTGAACTGGCGTTTGTACAATGAGACCTCTTCTTCTAATTTCTCTCCCATTACTTGGAAGCTTGGAAAAACTCGGCAGACTCTTCTCATTTCTTTCCTCTGATACTGCTCCTTTCTGAAGTTGTGTTATATTGCAAGACATTTCATCGAAATTAAAAGTGAACAAGTATAGCATTTCGAGAAAGTTGTGTACGAGCTGTTTCTGTCTAGTAGTACAAGCTGGATATTCGATACAGTAACCGCGCTTTGTCGAAAACGCGTAATTTATTTGCGGCTAGAAAACAAACGAGGGAATGGGTTCAATTTCATCCTATGTATGAAATTCCGTTCGACAGATGGAGGTTATTTTGGTCGAGTCCTTGGTCAGGTTTGCGGGCGAATTTATCATCTTCTACTCGTTTTATTGGCTAGAGAATAGACCCTGTTATTTCAGTAAATGGGTGTCGATGATTTCAAGAACATTCGACAAACAGATGAAAACTTTATCTAGTTTCAGCCATTTGATAACGTTACTTCATCAAAATTGTGTCATAAATAATTGTTTCATTAAAATTTTTTCATACATAATTGTTCCATACATAATTATTTCATACATAATTGTTTCATATATAATTGTTTTATACATAATTGTTTTATACATAATTGTTTCATATATAATTGTTTTATACATAATTGTTTTATACATAATTGTTTCGAGAATAATTGTTTCGAAAATAATTGTTTTATACACAATTGTTTCATACATAATTGTTTCATATATATAATTGTTTCGAAAATAATTGTTTGAACCTTTCATACCGACTTGATAAAAAAAAGCTAATGCTTTGAAATAGTTTTTTGAATTCAATTTTCCTTTGTTATAAAAGTGAAAATGTATTTGTAAGCCAGGAAAATTAAAGGTATTTCCAAGCGTTTCAAAAGCTTTATGTTTTTTCGGAGTTGATGAAAACTGTATTGTGAATTGTGATACTTTTTGATAACTTCTGTAGAATATTTGTCCAAGCTCATGTAACATTTTTTTCATCCAAATAGTTAGAACTTTATCTACAATAGCTAAAAGGTCCCTCTAAAACAGAATTCCGCTAATTTCAAATATTCCACGAAAATATGCTCTTTTTGTTACTTCCTCATGACCTACTGGTATATTTTCATACCAAACACAATACAAAAGTGCGTATTTTTCAAAAGTTTCATTGAATTAACGTTTCAATGCATATGTCAATATCCCTCCATCATTAAGTAACTTCTCTCGATAACAGAATAGACAGTTTTTCCTGAAATTTAATACTCTAGTGGATGTAAAAGAAAGAAGTGTGCAAAATAAATGTTATTTAAAGTTGGTTATTCAATGAATAATTGATTTAAAAACAAGTTAAAATTTAAATAGAAGTTTTTTTTATTAGTTTTTGTATTAGTTTCTTTTATTAGTTTCTTTTATTGAGTTCTAGAATTTTCGTCTCTTAATTTTGTCGTCTTTTTTCGTGTCTTCATTTTGTCCTCTTTTTCGGTGCCTTAATTTTATCGTCATTTTTCGTGTCTTCATTTTGTCGTCGTTTTTCGTGTCTTCATTTTGTCGTCATTTTTCGTGTCTTCATTTTGTCGTCATTTTTCGTGTCTTCATTTTGTCGTCGTTTTTTGTTTCTTCCTTTCGTCGTCTTTTTATTTCTTCATTTTGTCGTCTTTTTTCGCTTCTTCATTTACCGTCTTTTTTCGTGTCACTGTGTCTTAATTTTAGACATTTTTGTTGAATAATTTTTTTTTAAAAAAACGTCTTGTTTCTTGTAGTAAAGTAATTCCGTGTAATTCAGAAAGTCTTTGAACACGTGTTTTTGCAATGAAGCAAATTTTGATTTTCCAGCACATTCGGCTTGAGGATAACGAGCAAATGCATAAAAAAGGGAATCCGTGCGCGGTTTGAGTTGAAATGCTTTCGAGTGCGCTCCACTGAGAAATGCAGGATAGCGTAAGAAGAGGTAGAGGTAGGCGAAATGGTCAAGAATTTAGTGGAGAAACATGGAGGCGGTTGTGGTTGTGCTTTCTGGGTAATTTTTTTCTTTGTAACTTTGGCTGGGGACAGGCTCTGGCTGCGACGGAAAAGCTCCAGTGACAGATGCGGGACATTTAACAGCGGCTCTACTGGCGCGCACCACTGTGTTTGCCGCTTAATCAACCTTAGGTGCTGGAACGTATCGCACATTATGTGTACCAAGCCGAGGCTTTAGTTTACTATACGCGCCTGCGTCAATTTTCCCAGCACAATCTGCAAGAAATTTGTCCCGTGACCATGAGTACACGACCTGCCCGCTGGGAATTGACGTGAATTTTCACCGCCGCAGAAAGGAAAATCCTCCCATTACACGTCCGGTTAAACAGGATCAGAAAATTTTCAGTTCAACTTGTCTTTTACGCTATATTTTCTCTTTTTTTTTCTTTTGGCATAAGAAACTTTCTCTACAGATTGTTTTTGTTGCGCTTTCGTCATTTGTTTTATTTACAAGCGTTTGAAAAAGTAAGGGAAAAAGTAAATTTAGGACTAAAATTTAAACGAAAGATTAAAAACGTGAAAGAAAAAAGTTCCACATCCACTTTTTAGTAATTGACAAAAATATTTTTTGTAATAGTGTGCGTTAAAAACTTGTCTTACTACGAATTAGTCTCTAGAAAGTATTTTTAGCAAACTAGGGGGCGTAAAAAGTACATTTAGCGAACTAGGGAGAGTAAAAAGTACTTTTGGCGCACTAGGAACAGTAAAAAGTACATTCAGCGCACTAGGGGGTGTAAAATGTACTTTTAGCACACTAGGGAGCATAAGAAGTGCTATTATCGCACTAGGGAGTTTAAAAAGTACTTTTAGCGCACTAGGGGACATAGAAAGTACTTTTACCACACTAGGGAGCGCAAAAGAGTACATCTATCGCACTAGGGAGCGTAAAAAGTACTTTTAGCGCACTATGTAGTGCAAAAAAGTACTTGTAGCGTATTAGGGTTAGTAAGAAGTATATTTAGCACACTAGGGAGCTTAAAAACACTTTTAATGCACTAGGGCGCGTAAAAAGTACTTTTAGCACACTAGGGAGGAGAAAAAGTATTTTTATCGCACTAGGGACAGTAAGAAGTACATTTAGTGCACTAGAAAGCTTAAAAAGTAGTTTTATCGCACTATGGAGCGATAATAAAAAGTTTTTTATTAAAATTTTGTATTTTTTTTTATCTGGCATCTTTTTTTATGTGAATTACATCACAGTGGATAAATGCCATTATGGATCAATGTATTGTGAAGGATTTTATGATGTATACATGATATAAATAAGAGAAAATGTGGGACTTAATACTTATCTGGTAGAAATGTAACTTTAATATTTGTTGCTCACTTAATACATTTTTGTGATTAATGGTCACAGTATCCCTGCGGAGCTGTTCTTAATGCTTAATTTTACCCTCTCGACTTTCTGTAGCATCATTATTTTAGATAAAAATTCATAAACGACTTGGAAGTTTCCATTAGAGAAAAAGCTCTTGATCTGAAAATATTGAGATTCTTGAAAGTAAAGTTTTCAATCTGGGGATAAAACATGAAAAAACTCTTGAAAAGTTTGATCGAATGGAAAAATGCCTCGTATTCTTTGGAAATTTTCACAAAAGTTATTATCTTTAGTGGAATTAAATTTCTATTATTATCTTTACGCGCACTTTAAGTCGTAGTTATTTTATGCAATTTGTAAAGCAATAGAAACTATTGACTATCAACTTTTAAATATTAATTATTCATGAAACTATTCAACTTTTTTCTTCATAGGTTTTTAACATGAAAGTTCCACTCATAAAAAAGTGGAATCTCACTTTTACACGCAAAAACTATTTTCTTGGAACAGTTTTTCACTAAAGTTGCTACAGATTTCAGGGCAATAATTAAAAGTTAAGCAATTTTTATAAAACTATAACTATTTTAAAAAAGAATTCGCTTCTGTGAAGTTTTTTTACTTGTGGAAATTGAGAGAGAAACAAAAATTATTTTCAAGAGTTTTTTAAGTTTTAAAAAGTTTTTTCATTTTGTTTTAAAGATTTTTTTTTTAAATTCATTGGATGATTAAAAATGTTCGAAAAATGCAGATGTAATGAATGAGATTGAACTGATAGTTATAACTAAAGGTGTGCAAGGAACATTAATGTTGGCCAGAATTCCGGATACAAACGAGTTGAATAATTTATTCTATGATGCAGTGAACGAATAAAGTGAATAAACTCGATCCTCTACAGCTGCTTTTGCTGAAAATCGTACTCTCGTCAGAAATATGATTATGGCCTTTTTCCGGCTTTGCTTCTTTATTTTCATTCAAGTAATATCTTTTTTTTTCATCACTAAAGCACTCTGTATAAAAGACAGCTTTATGCAACTAGAAACTCGCATAAAACTCTTGAAAAGAATGTGATTGAATGAACAAACGGTTTTTTTCTCTAAACGGGAAATTTCGGTCCCTGACAAGTATTTACGGAATTGAAGAGCGTACTTTCAATTACCTTTTATTTAATTATTTTTCGAAACAAAAAGGAAGATATTTCCCGTTTCGAACTCTGAAATTGTTTCAAATAGGAATTTAAAAAATGCATTTGCAAATGTAAAACCAAAAATAGAATTATAGAATTATTAAATATTAAATTATTAAATATTGAATTATTATAATTACTATATATTGATTACTACATATTAAGTATTACAATTATTATATATTATGGAATTATATATGCTTCTTAAAACAAAATTGTTTAAAACGAATAGTTAGATTGAAATGTAAAAATGTTAATTTTAATAATTTGTAAAATAAAAATACTTCTACTTTGGTTTTTTTACAAGGTCCATTTTTTCTAAGGATTAGATAATAATTTATAATTAATAATTCGGTGGGCGACATTGTGTAGTTTTAGTATTCATGTCCGTGAATAGCATTATGGGCAAAGTTGTGTTTGTAAGGACCTGTGGACCTGGAAACTTCCCAGTAATTACATTTCCTATCCTGAATAATGCTGCATTAAAACCCTTAAACACATCTCAACCGTTCCAGAATCCCTTTACAGTAATTGAAATGACGTCGAATAATTATTCCTGCATCAAATTACAGGATGCACTATTCTGATAAATTTTCACGATTTCAAAAAGTATGTAACTTCCAAAGTAGTAAATAACTGCTCTCTGTAACAAAAGGGATTAAAAATCTATTCCTTAACTCAATTGTAGCTCCCTTAGAATTTGCTTTCTGTCCATTTAGCACGGTTTAATAATCGTCGATTTAATTTAATTGATAATTGAAAATTAAAGTAATATTTATTTCTTGTGTACTTGACAGTTTTCACGATTTCCCCAAACTCAAACGGAAATACTTAATGAATGAAATTCGGAAAAAATTAATGTTGAATGATAGTAATAAAGTAATAAAATTAATAATAAACGGTTTTTATACTACTGTGTGCTGAAAACTCAACTTTTTGCTCTCTCTAGGGGGCTAGAAATACTTTTTATTCTCTCTAGTGCGCTAAAAGTACTTTTTACGCTCCCTAGGGGGCTAGATATACTTTTTATTCTTTCTAGTGCTCTAAAAACTACTGTTTACGCTCCCTAGTGAGCTAAAAGTACTTTTTATTCTCCCTAGTGGGCTAAAAATACTTTTTATTCTCCCAAGTGCGCTAAAAATACTTTTTACTATCCCTAGTGCGCTAAAAGTACATTTTACTCTCCCTAGCGCGCTGTAAAATGAAAAATAAATTATTTATTGCACTACTGTGTGCTGAAATCTCAATTTTTTACTCTCCCTAGTCGACTAAAAGCACTTTTTACTCTCCTTAGTGCGCTAAAAGCACTTTCTTCTCTCCCTAGTATGTTAAAAGCACTTTCTTCTCTCCCTAGTGCGGTAAAATCACTTTTCTTTTTCTCTTGTGCGCTAAAAGTCCTTTTTACGCACTAGTACGTAAAACTTCGAGTTTTTAAAGCACAGTATCACAAAAATAATAGAGTATTACCGAGAAAGAGATTTGCAAACTGAAAAAAGGATAAAATTACTTTTTATCGACTAATTTAATTTCAATTTTAAATCTGTAGTTTTTAGGAGAGTTTGAGGGAATGAAGGGAAAATTGGTTGGAGGACAACAGAAAATCCTAGACAGTCTTTTCGTTTTTCTTGAGATATTAATTATCACGCAAATACGCAAAAGATGCCATCTTAGTAAGCACTTGTGGCAGGAGAGACGAAACGATAATGAATTGGTTCTGATGGCCATGGCCACGAAAATGAGAGGAAAGAGTAGGAAAAGTGAATTCACAGCGAGTGGCGCAAAGATAAATTGAAATCGGAAGCTCAGATTTAATTAAAAAACTTTACTTCTTAAGCGAGAGAGAAGAAGCATCTTAAAACGAAAATCACCCTTTTAAAATTATAATCTGTTAAAAATAAACAGCTCTATACTGAATTTACAGTTATGTCGCAAAAATGTATACATTAATAACGAGTAAAGTAATTGTTTGAAATTGTCGTCAATAATACAAATAATAATTTAATTGTATAATGGTTGTAATAATATAAACCAATGAATAGTAAAATAATTAGTAAAGTAACAGTAATCATAAATGATAACAAAATTAAACTAAATAAATAAATACATCAATCAATAAATGTATCATTAGTTAAATGAATAAATGCATCAATAAAAAACCAATGAATCAGTATATCAATAAATAATTTAAATT
Source organism: Ganaspis sp. Gsp50 (assembly GCA_011057455.1). Classification (NCBI taxonomy): domain Eukaryota; kingdom Metazoa; phylum Arthropoda; class Insecta; order Hymenoptera; family Figitidae; genus Ganaspis; species Ganaspis sp. Gsp50. Next base: position 9,875 of record WNHD01003880.1, read on the forward strand.
AACTCGTTAATCAATAATATGCAAAAACAATAGAGGTAAAAATAAAAAATAATAAATGTAAGGATAACGACTAATAACGTCAAGAATAACAAATAATAAATGTAACGATAACAAATAATGAATGTAACGATAACAAATAATGAATGTAACGATAACAAATAATAAATTTAACGATATCAAATAATAAATTTAACGACAACAAATAATAAATTTAACGATAACAAATAATAAATTTAAACATAGTTAATGGGGAGGAATCGGTCACAAATATTTTTTGATGTCAGCTAAGTGGTACTTTAGAGGGATTAAGGGTAAGGGTGGATAAATAAATCTGTTTTCATAAAATAAATACGGAAACTTTATTGTTTGGGGAAGTAAATAATGGAATCTTGTGACGTCTGACAGTTATTTTGTGGAACGATCTTTCTAAGTAAATAAGAATTCAACCTTTTCAACTAATCTTGAGCTTTTTCCCTTGACCCTTAACCCTAAGAAAGTGTATTAGAAACTCAGATCTGTTTTAATGATCATTAGAGAGATGATATCGGAAAAAGGGTTCGGAAACTTCCAATGAGTTCTAAAAAGGAAAAAACTTCCAATAGAATTATTTAATTACTTTTTACATATCATTAGATTATATGTACGCTTAAAATTATAAATTTATTAATAAATTAATATAAAACTATTTATTATTATTAAAAAAAGTATTAAAAAAAGTATTAAAAAAAGTATTAGAAAAAGTATTAAAAAAAAGTATTAAAAAAAGTAAGTCCTAAAAGTATCAAATTGATATCAAAAGTAACGTTTTTAACTTTAAAGTTTTTAACCAAATTCAAGATTTTGTAATTAATTTGATACTTTTGGCATAAAGTTGGTACTTTTAGTATTAATTTAATACTTTTCGCATAAGGTTGGTACTCTTAGTATCAATTTGATACTTTTGGCACAAACTTGAATTTTCCAAAGAACGATACGATTCATTACAATTGCATTATTGCAGAGTCACCGACATATTTTTGTTACTGACATTTTTACCATTAAACACTCGGTAACAATTTTTTCCAAGACCTAAATGAAATTCCCCTTATCCTTCAATCGACTTTGAAACTCGGAAACCTAAATAAACATTGGCAGCTTTCCAATTTGAACAAACTTTCCATCGAGATTCTTGAAAAGCAGAAGAAAAACAGCATGATCCTTTAGAACAAGATTCTTGAAAGAAAGAAAATTAATTTCATTCTTTCAATCAGTGATTACTTGAAGAAGAAAATCAAGCCTGTAAATATTGACTTGATAAACTTAAATAAGAGCCTGAAAGCTTCTTACGTTGTTTTAAGTTAGCACCTGATGTTTCGTGGTCAATTAGGGTCCAATGTATAAACTTGTTTCTAACACTAAAAGCTCAGCAGCTGTAGTTTATCGGTTCTAAAATGTATCTTGAAGTTAGCCAGTGTTGAAGTTGGCCTTTAGTTGTATCCGCAGAAGACAAAGCATCTTAAAAGCATCCTAACTTTTAGCTAACTCCGTTTCCAGCAAAAAAGAATTTAATATACTTTTTGTCAAGCAGGCGTCTCGGATCCAAAATGACTGTGACATTTGAACTTTGCCGGATTTCTGATGAACCATTGCGTTTAGGTCCAAGTTGGCAACAAAGTTTCGACAAGAGCAGCAGACTTGCCTTCTGTTTAGTGCAAAATTGATTGGGTTCTGCTACTCTCTGTGGAAACTTCATTTTAAGGGTAAAAGAAAATTCCCTAGAGTTGTAATTGGAATTAACATTTGTTTTAGAACTTGATTATCTCCGTTCAATTGATCGGATAATACGATTCCTGGACTCTTTTATTCGATGGATTATTTTATAGATGATGCGGTTCTTAATTTTAAATTAAAGCCTAAGGAATGTTGAAATACTGCTAGAGGAATTTTAAAGTAAATCTATACTGCAAAAACTGATGTCTTACAAATGTCTTCTAGTAAGACACTTGATGTCTTAGTTTAAGACACTTGTAAGACACCATTTTTTGCAGTGATATAGTAATTTTAAAGTAATGCTAAAGTAATGCTAAAGTAATGCTAAAGTAATGCTAAAGTAATGCTAAAGTAATGCTAAAGTAATGCTAAAGTAATGCTAAAGTAATATGCTAAGATAATGCTAAAATAATGCTAAAGTAATTTTAAAGTAATGTCAAGCTATATTATCATAGTAGTGTTATGAAAGTAAAGTTAAATTTGCTTTCCACCTGTTAAAACGCAAAATTTTTGCATAAAATGTGATAAAACGTCAAGCAGAGTTATTAGCACAAAATTTGTTCATTTCTAGCTTTATTAATCAATCTTCATTTACGGAGTTTTAATTTTCAATGCAATATCAATATTTAACATTCAATAAGAGCTGTCGTTTCATAAATTTGAGAAAAAAGTTTACTATAAATATCGTAAAGCGGTTTTAGCGCTTGCACTAAATTGTGCAACCGTTGAACGCTGGTCGTGAAAAATACTCATTTATGCGGCACAAAAAAACGATTGGGTTCTGTCGTCGGGCACAACCAACAATTCTCTTTCCGGTTGCCTCGCGACCTACAGTTTTGTGAACTGTTTTATCCAGAAGCTCCAAATCAATAAACATGCCTTGTTCATTTTCATCTTCTTTTTTAGTTTACCCTTTTTTTTTCACCTCTCTTGGAAAAAGCTATTTTGTTTCCATTTCCCTCTTCAACTAACGTCCAGAATAGTGCTGATCAAGTTAAAAAGTTAACGAGAGCAATTTTTCGATAGGCAGATTAAAAGTTGTTCATGACACGAAATTTTCAAGAAGCGATGGAAAAGAAAAGTAGTGATTTTTAGTTGTATGAAACGTTTTGTGAAAGGGTTCTTTTTTTGACGATTCGAGTTGGGAATACTTTAGCTGGCAGTTGAAAATTGTCGTGTAAATTGGGGTCGAATGTAGGAGAGCTTAGTAATCGAGACTGCGAAACTCAGTTGAAACTCTGAGCCTGTTCTGTTCAACTCTGTGGAGACTGTGTAGATGCCACGGCATGGCAGTCGACGCCTCAACCCAATCCACCCTCGCATCTCCTAGCCACCGCCCCTAATTTTTCGCCAAACTAACTTTCCAGTTGCATGCGGGCGTACCCAGAAATTACGTGCCGGGAGCCTCGTTTTCCTCATTGTCTCCACGACGCGACGAAATGTCGCCTATTATGCTCCTTGGCAACACGAAGGAACCTTTGAAATGTGTTATTTTCACCCGTAACCTTTTTACAGTTGTCCCAAACTACTTCATACACCTGTTATTAAAATAAGTGGTCTCGTAGCCAACTTGTTTGATCCACTAGAGTATTAAGGTTGTAGACCTTTTCGTCTTCAAACTGCAAATCTTTTCGTCTTCAAACTTTAGACCTTTTCGTCTTCAAATTTTAGATCCCTTCGTCTTCAAATTTTAGATCCCTTCGTCTTCAAACTGTAGTGAATCTCAAACTTTACAATGAATCTTAAACTGTTCAGTGAATTTTAAAGTGTAGAATGAATCTTAAATTGTACAATAGATTTTAAATTGTAGAATGAATCTTAAACTGTAGAATGAATCTTTTACTATAGCGAATTTTAAACTAAGGTGCATCTTAAACTTTATCGAATTTTGAATTATGGCGGTTCTTAAACAATCGCAAACTTTAAACTATTGTAAATCTTAAACTACATGGAATCTTAAATTAAAGTGAATCTTAAAATAATATGAATCTCAAACTGCAGCGAATCTTAAATTAATGTGAATCTTAAACTCTTGTGAATATTAAACTATCGTAAATCTTAAACTATCGCGAATCTTAAACTATTGTGAATTATAAACTATCGTGAATTTTAAACTATCGCGAATCTTAAACTATTGTGAATCTTAAACTATTGTGAATCGTAAATTATCGTGAATCTTAAACTATC
>WNHD01003881.1:0-22717 GCA_011057455.1 Ganaspis sp. Gsp50
AGATACTCTGGTATATTGAATTTCAATTCTTGTATTGCATATTTGCTTCATATACTTGTATATTAAATTTAATACAGATTTTTCTAACAGTGTAAATACATGCGTGCAATTACATAAAGAGAAAAAACGTAACAAAATAAGCTAAAATAAAAAAAATAAAAATATAATAAGCTAAAATTGTAATTGCGTGCAATTTGGAGTAATTGCAGTTACTGTAGTTGCGAGTGAGAGAGAGTGATTTGTATGATAATAAAGGTAAAAGTGTGTAAAAGCTTGTGAAAATATAATTTTCTTTGTTTGGTGAGCTATAAAAATTGTTTAAACGCTGGGCTGGACTATATAGAGGAAGAAATTTGAGTAACGCAACAGAGAGTGCAATTAGGGGCTTTATTCTCACGACCAAGGCATTACTTTCGTGACCTCCTCGCGCTACGTAACGACCCCTGCGAGGCTGTAATTCACCCTCGAAATAGCGCGCGACCCGAGCCCCGACACCGCGTTAACGTCACGTGACGCCAAAATTTCTTGATTAAGGCGGCACGCGATGCACCAGCAGCAGCGCAGGGTGCGTTAGTTTTCACGCGTTAAAAGCCCTCTCAACGAGATTTTCGTTCGATTGGAGAACTTGGCTCGTAATCCGCTAAAATATGGCGCACTACTAACGACATTAATGAAATCGCGGCGTTGGCACAATTTTCACTCCACCCTTCCACGCAAGGCTTTTATACAAAATAAGCAATTTTCTTATACACTGTGCCCCTTTATCCACAAACGCTAAACAAATTATGGTTTTATAAATGTTTCCCTCAATTAAAGTATATTAGTTTTTAAACACACGCATTTATCCAGTTCATTCGTATAGAACCTATTTTTTTACTATACTTGTTGTTTTACTACTTATTGTTTTTTACTGCTTATTGTTTTTTACTACCCATTGTTTTTTACTACTTATTGCTTTTTACTACTTATTGTTTTTTACTACTTATTGTTTTACTACATATTTTTTTACTATTCAATGTTTTTTCTTCTGCTTTTTGTTTATACTCATTGAAATTTTAATCGAATAACATTTTGATCAATTGCAATTTGTAACGATAAAAAAATCTAACAAAATTGGCAACGATTAAAATATGAAAAGATAAAAATTTTGAATGATTAAAATAGGAAAAGATTAACATTTTGATCGATTTAATTTTGAAGCAAATGAAATTTGCATTGATTAAAATTTGAATAGATCAAAATATGCATCAATTACAATTTTGAACGATTAAAATATTTAACAAATAAAATTGGCAATGTTTAAAATATGAAAAGATTAAAATTTTTAAAGATTGAAATTTGCATTGATTAATAACTGAATCAATTAATATTTGAACCAATTAACATTCTGGGCAATAAAAATTTCGAACGATTAAAATCAGAACCAATTAAAATTTGAATCGATTGAAATTTGAATCAATTAAAATTTGGAACGATTAAAATTCGGACCAATTAAAATTTAGATCGATTAAACTATGGAACGATTAAAATTTCGAACGATTGAAATTTGAAGTTGTTGAAGCTTGCATTGATTAAAAATTGAATCAATTAAAATTCGAACCAATTAAAATGTTGAACGATTAAAATTCGGACCAAATAAAATTTGGAACGATTAAAGTTCGGACTAATTAAAATTTGGAATGATTAAAATTCGGACCAATTAAAATTTGGATCGTTTAAAGTTCATACCAATTAAAATTTGAATTGATTAAAATTCGGACTAATTAAAATTCGAATCGATTAAAATTTGGAACAATTAATGCATCATTTAAAACTTGAAACGATTACAATTTGGAACGATTGAAATTTGCACCAATTAAAATTTGAATTAATTAAAATATGGATCAATTAAAGCTTGTGTCGATTAAATTCTATAACAATTAACATTTCAATCGATAAAAATTCTTCCTAAAAAAGCGCGAATTCAGAAAAAATTGAAACCAATTTAAATGAAGGATTAATTTCTGTACTGTTAATTTTCATTAAGTACTTCGAACGCAAGGGAAGAAAAAACTCCACGCTTTTTTAATTTTCATAATTAAACAATTATTTTTAAAGCAACTTGTTAAAAAATTGTTTCTGTTAAAAAATAGTTTAACAGAATTGCTCGCTACATCATTTGAAACTTTTTTTAATATCAAAGTTAGTTGAAATTAAATGTGTAATTCAATTCATGAGAAATTTTTTTATATACTGGATTAATTACTGTTTCCTATCTCTCGAATAATTAATTTTTAAAATACAGATTCTATGAAGAAATTCGAATTCCGACAATTCATCATAGTGCGTTTTTGTTTCGTATAAATAATATTTCATTTCTTTAATAAATACCTAATGTAGAAGTTCAATAAATAATTATATTGATGTCTTTATTTGAAAAACAGAATTACCTGATTATTTAATGAATGTGCTTGAATATACTGTACACAGAGTATTGTATTTTAAGCAATTTGATACTCGGTTTAATTTTAATTCCATTTAACGATATACATTTAAAATTGATGACATTTATTTCATTTATCATACAATATTTTAAATCAGAGCATAAAATCTTCAAGTTGTTATTATTATTATTACTATTGTTATTATTATTGTTATTATTATTATTGTTATTATTATTATTGTTATTATTGTCATTGTTGTTGTTATTATTATTATTGTTATTATTGTTATTGTTATTATTAGAATTGCAGAAATTTATCACCCGATCATTAATTCATGATAATAATAGTATTATTATTAAATATTTATTTATTTGTAATGTACTTACATAAATATTTGATAACTTTTTCCATCAATTAGGTTTAAATATCTGACAAAGAAGTTAGGAGGGTACACTATCGCGTTTGTTAAAAAACTAGTATTTTTTTATTTCAGTTGTAATACTTTCATTGTAGCAGCATGTAAAGCAATCTCTGTCTGTTTGTCGTCCGATGTAACGATTTTATTCTGATCAAGATAGAGCAAGCTTCAACACAGCTAAAACTACCAATATATAGTTGTCGAGTCACTATAAAAGGGACTAACGAATTCGGCAACAAATGGTGTCACTTTCAATGGCGCTCGATGTTTCCAACATTTTTCCCAGTTTGCTCTAAAAATCTCACGATTTTGTCAAATGAACCGAACAGACTACAGAGACTCATAAAATCGATAGGCTTGTTGCTTCAACATTGTTCTCGATGAAACTCAATATTCAACTTCAAAATGCCATTCCATTTTTAACCATTTTCAAAATTATCTCAAATCTCATGTAGCATTTATCTCTCTCTCTCTCTCACGTTCGATTTAAAAACGTTCAAATTTTTGAAATACGTTCAACCAATTTTAATTTTTACTTACATTTTTCAAAATTTTATTATTCCCTACAGTGCCACTGAGAGAAAAAGCGTTAACTATGTATATTTAGTAAAGTTAACTCAAAAAACTAGTAGAATCAACCAACAACAAAAAAACTAGCAATTCTTTTATTCAAGCATCCACTTTGTTATTAATTGCAATTATTTTTTTGATGCAAAATGCTGGATGGTAATTAATAATTGAAATTCCGAATAGAAAAATGAATCCCATAAGAATATAAATTACATTTGTTTGAAAGTGTGAAATTGTACAACAAAGCAAATGTTTACTTCTGGAGAAGAGAATACGTGTTAGAAGTTAAAAAATAATAATTGAGTTGTTTCACAGGCGCCATTTTAAAGAAAACTTGAGGATGGAAAATAATAATTTTTCTTTCACTTTTTTTGGTCTGAGTAAAGTAAACGAGACATAATTGTTCTTTTAGAGGTGCAAGGTAACCAGTAACACTTTGGTGCGTCAGCGACGAAAGCTCAAAAGCGTACCAATTTGGTACGCTTGGGGAAATAGGGGAAAAAGCTTTAACTCGGCAATCTCTTTTTCCGGTCAACGACGCCTGCAGTAGCGACCATTTTTCACCTCTTCTTCCGGTTCTTTCTAGCGCCTGCTCTAATTTCTTTAGAAAGAAAGTCGCGCCCCGAAGGAACGTCGTTGACGTCTTTTAACACGATCCGAAAAAGCTACACGGCATAAGCTGTCATCCCTGATCGAAAAGGTTCTTCCTAGTGATTTACGAACATCTGCTCAAAAACAAACACGAAAATCTAAAAAACGTTTGCCAAAAAACTCAAAGACTTGAAGAGAACAAGCGCTTTTAATTGATTTTCACATCCGGAATTTTCTTTTTCGAAAATTACATCGGAAAATAAAATTTAAAAAAGAGTTTATGGGCAATAAAGAAAGGAAATGCAAAATAATGAGCAATGAAATAATGAGCAAGTAATTTAATCGAAGCAATAGGAATGAAGAAATGGAAATAAGAAAATGGAAATTGTATTAAAGACGAAGATATGAAAATTATGAAGCTGAAGAAAATGTGGAGCATATAACGCAAAAGGAATTTAATACTGAAATTGAAGTAAAGAAAGTCAAGCAATGGAAGTGAAGAAATGGAAATTAATTAGCAGAAACGAAGACGTAAACATTGAAATGGAAATTTTATTATAAAGACGAAGATATGAAAATTATGAAGCTATAAAGAAAATGTGGAGCATGTAACACAAATGAAATTTAATATTGAAATTGAAGTAAAGAAAGTCAAGTAATGGAAATGAAGAAATAGAAATTAAATAGTAGAAGCGAAGCGGAAATGGAAACTGGAAAGGTAGAAATGAAAACAAGGAAATGGAGAATGAAGAAAAGGAAACGGAAAATAGAAAGATAGAAAAACAGAAATGAAATCAAGAAAAGGGAAAATAAAGAAAAGGAAACGGAAAATAGAAAGATAGAAAAACAGAAATGAAAACAAAAAAAAGGGAAAATGAAGAAAAGGAAACGGAAAATAGAAAGATAGGAAAACAGAAATGAAAACAAGAAGAAGGAAAATGAAGAAAAGAAAAGGAAAAGTGGAAATGAAGCAATGTAAATAAAATAATGAAGTAACGCAATAAATCTATGACAAAGAAAGTAAAAAAATGGAAATTGCCCATCGGAAGTTAAAACTAATTGAAGTAAAGAAATTAGAATAGTTGCAAGGAAGAAATAGAAATAACAAAAGGAAATGAGACTGAACCTATGAAGAAAGGGGAATAAAAATGAAGCAATGCAAAGAAAATAATGGAAGCGACAGAAACAAATAAAGCAAAGAAAGTGAAGAAATGGAAATTAATCAACGAAAATGAAAAATAATTGAACTAAAATAATGGAAATTAAAATAATTGAACTGAAAAAATGGAAATAAGGAAAGAGAAAATGAAGAGATTTAAACGGAAAATGTAGAAGTGAAAATAGGTAGAAGTGAAAACAAGAAAAGTGAAAATGAAGAAAAGAAATGGAAAAATGGAAATGAAGCAATGTAAATGAAATAATGGAAGTAACGAAATTTACTTTATAACAAAGGAAGCGAAAAAATGAAAATTGGTCATCGGAAGATAGAAATAATTAGAGCAAAGAAATAGAAATAATTGGAATAAAGAAATGGAAATAAGAAATGGAAAATTGAAGAAGTGGAAATGAAAATGAAGCATTGTGATTAAAAAAATTGAAGAAACGAAATAAAAACAAAACAAAGGGATTGAAGAAATGGAAATGAATAATCGGAAATGAAAAATAATTGAAGTAACGAAATGGAAATGAAAATAATTGGAACAAAAAAGTGCAAATGAAAATAATTGAAGCGATGAAATGGAAATGAAAATAATTGAAGCGATAAAATGGAGATAATTGAAGCAAAGAAGTCGAAATTGAAATAATCGAAGCGAAATAGTGGAAATTATAATAATTGAAGCAAAGGTGTGGAAATAAAAATAATTGAAGTGAAAAAGTGGCAATAAAAATTGAAGCGAAAAAGTGGAAACAAAAAAGAAGAAATAATTAAAGTCAGGAAATGGAAATAAAATAATAAAATTAAAAAAATGGAAATAAGAAAAAGGAAAATGAAGACAATGAAACAGAAAATAAAAACATAGAAATAGAATCAAGAAAAATGAAAACAAAAAAGGAAAAGAACATTAATAAAAAAAAAAGCAAAAAATGGAAATAAAGTCCCAGAAACAAAAAACAGAACCCATTGGACATGAAAAATCCTGCGACTTGCAGTTATTGGCAAGATTGAAAAATAAAGTATGAGTACAGGGAGTAGATTATTTCTTGGCAAAGTTGATGCAATGAGCGCGTGGGTAATGTCGCCAAGGATTTCCATGAGATGGGAAACGATTCTATCGGGTCCTCGACAACCCAAGTGAATTACTGTCAGGCACCTCTATAACCGCACATGTACTTGCCGAAAAGAATGGAAAGGCCGAGACATTTTGACAGCCAATGCGGCAAAAGCGCTCTCACGATTCTCTCTACCATTGACAGCTGTCAGCCATCAGGTCGCGAACTTTCGTGCGGGCGAAAGTTGATATTGCTGCGCTTGCGAATGCGGCTTTCGTCATCCCTATATTACCTCCTTTCAACCCTCTCGTTATGTGCTTTTTTCTTCCTCTTACATTTTCAAATCGTCCCTCAAGCACGACACGCATTTTAATCCTGCCATTATTTGAAAACTTTTCGTCCGCTTTTCATCCCCGGGAAATTATAGTCCGTTCGTATGGTAATAATGATAATAGTAGTCAGTTCAGTAGTAGTGGTAGAAATAGCTTCAAATTTCGTTTTCTAATATTAAAACTTCAATTTCCATTTTATTGGGTTTTTTTTCTTTCATTTCTTCGTATGTATTGGTTCATTTTCAATTATTTATTTTCACTTATTTTTTGTCATATTTCTTTGTTTCGTTTTCTTAATTTTCGATTTTTATTTCCATTTCTTCATTTTCAATTATTACTTTTCATTGCTTCATATTCAGTAGCTTTACATTTCTTTACTTATATTTACTACTTTCTATCTCTTCGATTTAATTTGTTACTCTTCGTTGTTTTGTTTTTATTTCATTTCTATTTCTTCACTAACATTTCTTACTTTCCATCTCTTCATTTCCATTTCTTACTCTTCGTCGCTTCAATTTCATTTAATTTCCATCTCTTCACTAACATTTCTTTCTTTACATTGCTTCATTTTCTTTTAATTTCCGCCTTCTTACTTTCATTTCTTACTTTCCATCGAATAAATTTTAAGTAATTTCCATCTCTTCATTTCCATTTCTTACTCTTCATCGCTTTAATTTCATTTAATTTCTATCTCTTTACCTACATTCCTTACTTTCCATCTCTTCATTTCCATTTCTTACTCTTCGTCGTTTTAATTTAATTTCTATTTCTTCACCTACATTCCTTACTTTCCATCTCTTCATTTCCATTTCTTACTCTTCGTCGCTTTAATTTAATTTAATTTCTATCTCTTCACCTACATTTCTTACTTCCCACTTCTTTATCTCCATTTCTTACTCTTCGTCGCTTTAATTTAATTTAATTTCTATCTCTTCACCTACATTTCTTACTTTCCGCCTCTTCATTTTCATTTATTACTCTTCATCACTTCGTTTTCATTTACTTTTTATCTCTTCATTTCCATCTCTTCATTTCCATTTCTTACTCTTCGTCGCTTTAATTTAATTTCTATCTCTTCACATACATTTCTTACTTTCCGCCTCTTCATTTTCATTTATTACTCTTCATCACTTCGTTTTCATTTACTTTCTATCTCTTCATTTCCATTTCTTACCTTTCATCGTTTTCATTTAATTTAATTTCTATGTCTTCACCAACATTTCTTACTTTCCATCTCTTCATTTCCATTTCTTACTCTTCATCTCTTCGTTTTCAATCACTTTTCATTTCTTACTTTCCATCTCTTCATTTCCATTTATTCATCACTTCGTTTTCAATCACTTTCCATATCTTCACTTTCCATTTCTTACTTTCCATCTCTTAATTTCCAATCCTTACTTTTCATCTCTTCGTTTTCAATCAATTTCCATCTCTTCACTAACATTTCCTACTCTCCATTGCTTAATTTTCATTTAATTTCCGCGCTTTTACTTTCATTTCTTCCTTTCCATCAAATCAATTTTATTTAGTTTCCATCTCTTCATTTCCAACAATTCAATAGCATATTTTCATTTCTCGCCCCACTGATAATATCATCAATATCATTAAATTCGCAATGTCACAACAAATAATGCAGTGAGAATTATAGGAGCATAAAAACGATAAACAATGAAAAAAGTAGGGGACCTTTGGAGGCCTATTAAAGGAAATAATTTATAGGAGATGGCTACTCTGAATGGGAAATGAAGAGTGGAGGTTTTTTTTTTAATTTTCACGTCGTGAGTTGTCGTGAATCAGACAGGACAATGGGAAATGTATTTACGATCAAAGGACGTCAAGTGAACAAACTGGGGTCTGAAGACAAAAGTCAGAGAGTCGACCGACGCTGACAGGAGAATCGAGGCATTAATCACAGACACATCGACGCCCATAAGGTCAAAAAACACAGTTCCCACCCTTGCTTCGCTTGCTTCCTAGCTTTCGATGACGACGTCACGGATTGAAATGGCACGTAAAATGACTACGACCCCCCGGGGAGACATATCCGCAGCCCTTCTTCTCAATTCAGGAACAAACTCCAATTTCAACGGACCTTTTTTTCACCATTGATACGACACCCCCTCGTTGTTTATTCTAGCTGCACTCAATTATATGACTTTAATTCCACTAATCTACTCCAATTCTCTTAATCTGTTACTTAAACATACAACCAAGGACCCTCAATAATCTTCAAAAGTTTCTTTTTCTGTCATTATATAAATTACCTCTTTTTATCGCGTTAAACTATTCATCTCTACTATTCATATTTCCTATTCATTAAAATAAATAATACAGTAAATTATAGTTAGTATAAACTATAATAAATTGTAGTTACAATAAATTTAGTTTACAATAAATATTATATAAAATTTATTGTATATGCTACACAATTAAATTCGCAATTATTTTCATCCTATGTGATGAAAATATGAAATATAATTCATTTGTAATGAAAATAAAGTGGATCGTAGAAATAACGTTTGTAATGAAAATAAAAATCTACAAATAAGAGATTGTTCTATTGTGGAATAAATGTAGGAAAGTTGCGCAACTACTTGATTAATAAAGGTTTATATAATTAATTGCCGAGTGTAAACGAGTATCGATTTTAACAAGAGACGACTTTTTGCGAATAGCAAACATTCTTGCTCTGAAGCCACAAATTATCTAAACGCGCAGTATGAAGTTATACATAAGACTTTGACGCTTCCGAGACTTTGAACGAGAAATGACGGAGAGCGGCACTCAGGATTCAATAACGGAAGTTTGCCAAACTAGGAGTGAGGAATGAGGTAGGAAGGCGTTGAAGAATGTTGAACGCCTTTAGAAGTGAAAATAGTTCATGATGCATGATCTTCGCTGAAATTATTGCTCCCAGTATTAGATCTCAGTAGCAGACGCTTCTGGAATAATTACGACTCATTCAAAGAATGCAAAATTTTGACATTTCAACACTTCAATATTTTGACAATTACAAATTTTTACGTTTGCCATTTCAAAATTTTTACATTTACATATTTTTACATTTCAACATTTTGACATTACAACATTTTGCCATTTCAAAGCTTTGACATTTTAAAATTTTTCCATTTCAAAATTTCGTCTAAAAATTTCGACATTTAAAAAGTTTTATATTCAAAAATTGTATCATTTACAAATTTCAATATATTATTAATAGGAAGAAAAATCGTGAGGACCAAAATTTTTTCACTTCTAGAAACGTTTATTTTACAGTTTATTTGGAAATATCAATTGATACCAAAAAGTACCAACTTGATGCAAGAAAGTATCAACTTGATGCAAAAAAGTATCAACTTGATGCAAAAAAGTATCAATTTGATGCAAAAAAGTATTAACTTGATGCAAAAAAGTATCAACTTGATCCCAAAAGTATTATATTGATTACAAAATCTTGATCAATACTTCTACTTGATCAATCTTTGATACTTTATAAAATCTTGATAGTTTTGATATAAATTTGGTACTTTCAAGTTAACTGTATTATGTCTGGAATATACTTTTTTACTTCTTGTGTCTATTCTTCACCGAAAAGAATATTTGGTACTACTAACCAAAAAAATGTTTAGATAAAAGAATTGCTAGTTTTTTGTTGGTCAAATTTACTAAGTACTTGACTATCTTTACTAGTTTCTTGGTTACGATAACAAACTGTTTGGCCGATTCTACAAGTAATAGTGAATTTTACTAAACGTATATAGTAATCAGTTTCTTTCTCTCATTCTTCTATTTATACCTATATGTCTAAAACAAACCACTCTAGGGTTCATTTGAGATCTGTATTTCAAAATCACTTTGAACCTAAATCAACTTGAACCTTATTCGATTTATACCTTAATCGATTTGAACCTTTTTCAATTTGTACCTTAATCGATTTGAACCTTTTTCAATTTGTACCTTAATCGACTTGAACCTTATTCAATTTGTACCTTAATCGACTTGAACCTTATTCAATTTGTACCTTAATCGACTTGAACCTTATTCGATTTGTACCTTAATCGATTTGAACCTTAATCGATTTGACCATTAATTGATTTTAATATTAATCGATTTGAGCCTAAATCTATTTGAACCTAAATTGATTTGCCATTCGTTACTGGTTCGAAATTGTTGTCATAATAATTTCATCCAGCATTGTGAATTTGTTTAAAACCATGTCAATTAAACAATGATGATAATTTAATACTAGTAAAACTTTATATAGTAGAAAATGATGTATTATTCTCTATCTCTGTAATCCTAAATTAAGCAAACAAATTGGAGTAACTGACTTGAAGATATGAATGACAGCTAATTTATTGTTTAAAAAAACAGTGGGAAAGGCGAGCAGTAAATCAAGTAATAATCTGATTAATTTCAAACTTGAAACACAAAAAGATACCGGAGCTTTTGTTTCAGGAGAAATCAGCACCTGGTTGTCCCCAGAATAATGGAGGACTCTGGAAAGACATAAATCGAGTTTAGAGCAGAGGAAACGGAGCGCAAAGAAAAAAGTTGCCATCGAATGTGATTGTACAGTTTTGCCGTTTTTCAAGGTAACAACGAAAGAAGCTAAAATAAATTTTGAGAGAGCTTGTTTCGTTTTTTTCCCTCCTTTCGTTTTTTGTCTTGTTTTGTTTCAAGAGGAAAAGATGTTATTTTTCATTTATTCTTGTGCGCCGCAAATCCTGCACTCATGAACTTCTGACAACTGCGAGTCTGTCTATGAATTGTGCAGTTCCTTTAACGGTATTTCTAGAGGATTTCATGATGATTCTCTCACAAGATTTCAAGTGTCGAGCAAGCACACAGGTGATTTTCAGGATGAATAACTCATGACCTCGTCTAACGTGAGCTTCGTTACCCGCAGCGAATTGTTAAAGAAATCTGCATTTTCGAGTGACAAGTATATATAGTCGATGAGATACAACAAAGTGCTAAATAGACGATGAGCTTCGCTCCAATGCGACAATGGATTTGTATTTGCTCGAAACACGGGATTTTCTGCTACTCACAATTTGCATAGAAACGTAGACAATTTACCTCTGAAAGTTTAGCTCATTTGCATTTTTCAGTGAAACACGAGATTAACCGAGAGATATACTACAGTTCGATACTTTTTAAAGCAAATTTTAGCATTATCGGACAGAGTGATTAATTAATCAATTCTGGAATTGTAGTCTTCGTTTGAATCAGAGCGACTCAATAAGTCTATGAAACTTCTAAGTTAAATAAGTTATATAAGTTATAAGTTAAGTTATAAGTTCAGTTATACACAGAAAAAAATAAGTGTTCGATTTGATGCAAATAGTTTTAGAAAAGTACTTATATTCGTGTTAAAACCAGAAATGAACTGAAAATCAATATAAAGTGAACAAATGAACCAGAAGTTGATTATTAGAACCCGAAAATCGCTGTTAAAACTATGTTGATGCAGCTTATTTTGACACGGATATTAGGGTTAAAACTACACTTCTTTTTTTCTGTGTAGGTTAAGTTATAGGTTAAGTTATAAGTTAAGTTATAGGTTAAATTATAAGTTACGTTATAAGTCTTCATAGCTTCTATGAATGGGTAAAAATCCGAAAAGGTATACAGTAAGGTCACTCAATTTGTAGTCAGGTACAATACACTATACAATATACCTGATTACATATTGACCATACTGTATGTGAAGAAACGAATGAAAAAATAAATAAATAAAAAACTTCTACTAACAATTATAAAGTAACCACTGTAAAACCTGAGTGATTAGACTTCACAATGTTTTTGTAAAAAGCGCATATGAGTTTTAATCACTTTTTTTTCTCCACATATTTTTTATAATTTACAATTTATCGTTTATTCAAAAAGGTACAAAAAACTGGAAAGAAAAGTCCTTTTCTATTTATCGAAATTTGCATCCGTTTAGAAATTATCGCGGTTTAAAGTTGTAGAATCGCATGCGCGGTTTCGGCCATTCGACAGATGTCGCAGGTATCGCTACAGCAACCGTGCGTGATTGACAAACTTTAAACCACGATATCTCCTAAACGACTAAAAATTACAAAGAATGGAAAAGAGCCTTTCGATACAGTTTTTTTTTCATTTTAACTACAGTTCTAATGACTCCGCCATCAACAGTTTTTAATTTTTGTATTTGGCCATTTAGGCCTTTTAATTTCTTTTAATTTCTTCTAATTAATTCAAGTTAATTTCTTTTCACTTTTAAAAGAATTTTTCAATTTTTGAAAAATATTGAAAAACATCGAAAGTAATGTTTTTTTATGTTACACTTGCGAGATTTTGTTTTTTAGTCTTTCGTGTCTTGAGCGCCAAAAATATTTATTTATTTACGTACGGGCTTACAAACTGCTCTCTTTTCGAGACGAAAAAGGTTTTTTGTAGTTTTTAGCAAGTTTTTATATCAGATTGAGATGAAAGCGTGTCTAATGAACTTTACACACGGCTCGTAACAAAAATTACGTTGTTTTTTCGCAAGTTGAGCAACTCGGGCTATTATTTTCTCCCGTAGACAATATGTTCTTTTACATGATAGATCTAGCCACAAGTTTAATTAATAAATCTCGAGACTGTAACATTAATTTTCTTGGCGTGGAAGCAGACACGCAATTTTGAACAAGAATTAGGCAACACCCTGTACGCACCTGAACCCACCCTCGTGATTCCCACCTACTCCTTTCTCTCTCGGGTCTCGTTTATTCTCTTCTCTTTCACTCTTTGTCTCTCTCTCTCTCTCTCTCTCTCTCTTTTTCTCTCTTTCTCTCTTTCTCTCTTTCTCTCTCATTCTCCTTTTTTCTCTCTCTCGTCTCGTTTCACTCGCTTCTCTCTCGAGCCTCACGCAGGAGAGAAAAACACTTCATACCGGGAAATGCATGAAAGCGAATGTAAGGGTTTTGGCAGAGGGTTGCTTGACTCTCTGGGGAGGCAGAGAGCGAAAGGGTTAAAGGGCGCGAAACGAGGAAGTCGAGATTTCACGTCCTTATACATTCGTGGAACGGTATTCGTCAAATTGAGGACCTCGGGCGCCATGTTATAGCGCAACACTGCTTTATGGTGAGGGAGGTGTGTGCAGGGGTGGTTTTGGGTGGTTGAAAAGAGTGGAAAAAGAGAGTTTAAAAGCACGAACAAAACTAAGGGAGAATAAGGCAAGGAACGAAGGGGCAAAGAGCTTTATAAAAGAGGATTAGGCGAGCCCAAAATGAGATTAAGCTGAACGCTAAGCCGACTTTCTACGTTCTGCTCGATCGGTTCAGGACTTTTGAAAACTATCCGGATTCTGGAAAAGGAATGGTCGGTGTAAGTCCGCTAACCTGGAACTAACTTCCCCCCCCCCCAAAAAAAAGGAAAAAAAATATATAAAAGAACAAGTAAGAAAAATCTATTGGAAATAGTGTAGCGATTCGTTTCGAGTCCTGGCCTTGTTCACGGATGTGTAAAAATGTTTCTAGAGGAGATTGCGATCAAATTAAATCTTGTTACGGATTTCAAGGGGTTTTATCAAGAATTTGATTATGAAGAGTAATTTCCAGGATAAGTCACTCGTCCACGACTTTTTTCCAATGTCAATCGTTAATCGGGTCAGATTAAAAAACTGTCTTCTCGATTAAATATCAAGTTGTTTCTCGCAACACAAGAATGAAAATCCGCGACTATTTAATAATATGAGAATAATGTCAATTTCAAATTATATTAAAATTTATATTATATTTATTTATATTAAATTTATTTATATTAAAAACAAAAAATGTTTTAAAATAAAATGTTTTAAATTAAAATGTTTTAACAATTATGTTCATTTATTAAAACAAAATTATTATTTTTGCTATGTCGTAGAGAAAGCCTGTTTTTCCATTTTCTTTCTATATTTTCTATATTTTTTCATGTTTCTTTTTTACGAGTTCTCTTTTCTTCCCTTCGTCTTTATTTTTTATTTTATTCTCTACCGTGCACTTTTTATACAGAGGTATATTGTTCGTTTTCACTTGAACTATTAATTACATCTCGGAAACGTTTCATATATCAAGAGTGTCAGAAGTTTAATTTTGAGCGAAAAGAAAAACGAAAAAATAGCGTTATTGAACCTCTGTGTTTCATATTTTTAACGTGACCAGAAATCGTAATGTCAATTTAAAATTCCCTCTTCTCTGCAGCTCTGCGAGAAAGAATTTTCAAAATATAAAAATTCCAGCTGGATTTCAAAATCATAGAGAGAATTTTAATGTTTCATGATATTTGGCAGCAAAAGTTTATTTTAATCTTACAGTGAGTATTAATAAAATAAGCTTCAACCTAAAGCATTTATTTAATTCGTTCATTCGTAATTTTAACTTCTTGAAACGCTATTCAAATTTTCAACAATTTTAATTATAGTTCTTCTCAAATGTATTATTTAATTCTCTGTCTGAATTAAAAAACAAACGCCGCGAATGTTATTAAAACTTCTCTTAAAATTTATAAGACAGCTTCAGTCTTCATTTGAACATTTTTAAATGTTAAATAATCCTTCCACAATATTTTATTCGAGCTATCTAAAATACTGTTATCAGCTCAAACTATATTTAACTAGAATTTCTATCTAAAATACTGTTTAAAGTATTTACAATGTTATTTTAACTATAATTAGGCTAATTATTAAACTTTAATCTAAAGTATATTAAATCTAAAACAGATTAAATTTGAACAATATTGTTCAAATTTAATCTAAAATATTGTTCAAATTTTCTAAATGTTTGCAACTTTCATTTTCATGAAAGAAATTTTACTTAACGGAAACAAAAATTTGCTAAAAATAAACCAGAAGTAAATAAAAACGAGATAAATATTGTGTAAAAGTAAGTGAATAAAGTTAAATTCTACTTTGTGATAAATTATAAAATTTTGCAAACACGCTAATTTGACAGGAAAGTGCGTCTATCGACACAAAATATTTGACCAATATTTATTTTAACACGAAAACGCAGAATTTACAACTCTGTAAAAAATCATCAAGAGATTGAATGAAAAAGTACGATAAAAGGAATTTGCGACGATGTGAAAAGAAAGGATAACCAGAAGCAAAAATCTTGAACATACTTTGAGGGTATTCTCGATACTATTCATGAAGTGATGAGATTCGAAGCGTGGCAGCGTGATGGAATAAATAAATAAATAATCAAATGCAGGAGACATAGCGTTAAGTACAGAAGGCAGTGTGCGTTTATCTATAGATAGTTGAGCTGGAAGTAGGTAAAAGTTGACAAGTTGGAGAGCTTTTCCAATTTAACTCGTCCTTTAGAGAATCTTCAAGCCCCTGGGCTCAACTTGTTCGTCTTTTCTTGGCGACATTTTCATACTCTCTTTTCTGTATTTATTACAGTTTTGTCACGTACGACAAGAGAAAGTCTTGAGGAATCTGGCATATTCAATCGGACATAATTTCCTCCCTTTTGTTTCGAGGCAAGCCCTTTGAGCAATTTTGTAATTTTGCAAACTTTCTTAAATAAATCAACGATTCAATCTTGTCTCCGCGTAGACATGAACGACAGATATTTTATTAGTGAATACCATAAATATGGATTGTCTGGCTTTATTTCCGCAGAGTATTCCCCGTTTCAGCAGACAATCGAATAAAAGGAATTTTATTGTACTGCAGAAAGTAAACCTTAGAAGACTTGAAGGAAAGTCTCTCCTGACGCTTCTAAAAGCGATATTAGATCTCTTCCTTTTGTTTCTTATACTCACTGATTCTTTCAATCACACACTGATTCATTTCTACCCTTTGTTCGACACTCATTCGGAATGAAAAACAAGAATGACATTATGAAATAATAAAACAAAAGAATAACATTATGAAAGAATAAAACAAAAGAATAACATTATGAAATAATAAAACAAAAGAATAATATTATGAAATAAACCAAAGAATAATATTACGAATTAAATGCAACTTTTTTTTATTAATTACGTTCTTTTAAATTTTTAAAGTTGCATGAAAGTCTACATCTGCAAAGCTTGGAAAGTATTTTCAAATAATTCACAAGAGATTATTTATTCCATAAAAAGTAGATTGCAAAATATTGCATCTCTGGAAACATTGTCATTTTTCAAAAATTGTGGACGAGTGGAAAGTGATTTTCACGAGAGGATATTTTCGCTTGAAAACTGGCAAACCAGCTTATATATTTTGTATACGCGGAAACCTTTATATCGACCACAACGGGATCGCGTTTAAAATACTTATGGCACTTTATAATGCAGCACGGGTGAGTGCAAAAGTCTCCCGGAGTAATTCAAAGCGAAGCCCCGGTCCTCAGAATTGAAATTTCGACTCTCATGTTTGCTCCTTTCACCCCTCTCTCACTTTCACGACCCTTTTTGTATTCGTATTTTTTATCTTTCTTTATTCTTGTTTTGTTTTCCCTTCAAACAAGAAAGACCAAGATTTACATCTCGCAGGTATATAAAGACCCATCTGGAAGGATGGGCTTGAAACAGTGAGACGAGTCCATTTGGAAAATGAACTCTGTTTTCATCCTCAGATGAGTCGCAGAGATAGTTGCCAGCAAAGAGTAAATATTAAAGCAACGCGAATATTACGCGCGTCCGTCACAACCTAATTTATTTGGTCTTAGCTAGACTAAAACCGACTGTGGTTGCTGACAAAATACGCAGTTCTAGCTGCTTTGAGGTTAGTGCTAATTACGTTGATCCCCTTTAAAATATATTCCCCTAAAGAGATAAAAGCATTCTATTTTTCTTTCTCAACGTGTATTTTAACCCAACTTTTAAAACAGTGGGTTCAAAAGTCGAAAATAAACTTTTTAAATATCTTTGAATTATTTTAGAAAATTCCCGAAAATGCAATAAAATAATTTTTACTCTCTTAAAATGAATCAGCGAAACTTCGCTGATTGCCAGCGATAAGTGTGCAGCTGATTCAATTTGCAGATATACACTGAGAATCAGCGAAATTTTGATTGAATCAGCTGCACACTTATCGCTGGTAATCAGCGAAGTTTCGCTGATTCGTTTTAAGAGAGTAGTGAATTAAAACACGTTCAAAATTAATTAAGATTAATTAAATTAATTCATTTATCTACCTTCAAGTTTTACGAAACAGTAACAAAAATCCTACAAATTCTAGAAACTTTTTTAAAAAAGATGCTAAGATTTTGTTTAAATCGCTAAAGTAACAAGCAATAGTATGAAAATGGTTTCGAATGCGGAAATGTAAATTAAAGGATACCAAAAGAAAGTTGCACGAAAGTAAATTTATACCTCGATTTATACATTCCATGAGTAACTTAAAATACCATTGATAACTTTAAAATACTCTAAAACAAATTTAAGATGCCACAAAGTAACTTTGAGTACCAAAAAGTAACTCTATGAGTAAAAGAGAAACATTTATGTACAATAAAGTACTCTTGAGTAAAATAAAGTAACGTTTAGTACCATAAAGTAACTCTGAGTACCTTAAGGTAACTCTGAGTACCTTAAAGTAACTCCGAGTACATTAAAGTGACTGTGAGTACCTTAAAGTGAATGTGAGTACCTTAAAGTAACTCTATGCGTAATAAAGAAACTCTATGTACAATAAAGCAACTTTATTAAGCAATTTTGAGTACCTTAAAGTAACTATAAATACCATAAAGTACTCGGTGTACCATAAAGTAACTCTATTTACAATAAAGCACTCTGAGTATCATAAAGTAACGTTGAGTACCATAAAGTAGCTATGAATACCTTAAAGTAACTTAATGTGTAATAAAGCAACTTTATTAAGCAATTTTGAGTACTACGAAGTAACTCTGAGTACCATAAAGTACTCGGTGTACCATAAAGTAACTCTATTTACAATAAAGCACTTTGAGTATCATAAAGTAACGTTGAGTACCATAAAGTAACTATGAGTAGCTTAAAGTAACTCAATGTGTAATACAGCAACTTTATTAAGCAATTTTGAGTACCATGAAGTAACGTTGAGTACCATAAAGTAACTCTGAGTATCGTAAAGTAACTCTATGTGTAATAAAGAAACTCTATGTACAATAAAGCAACTTTATTAAGTAATTTTAAGTACCATAAAGTAACTCTGCGTACCATAAACTAGTCTGTGTACAATAAAGTAACTCTATGTACAATAAAGTACTCTGAGTACCTTAAAGTAACTCTATGTACAATAAAGTACTCTGAGTACCTTAAAGTAACTCTATGTATAATAAAGAAACTCTATGTACAATGAAGCAACTTTATTAGGTAATTTTAAGTACCATAAAGTAACTCTGTATACCAAAAAGTAACTTTGAGTACCATAAAAAAAACTTTGAGTGCCATAAAGTAACTCTGAGTATCGTAAAGTAACTCTATGTGTTATAAAGAAACTCTATGTACAATGAAGCAACTTTATTAGGTAATTTTAAGTACCATAAAGTAGTTCTAAGTACCATAAAGTAACTCTGTATACCAAAAAGTAACTTTGAGTACCTTAAAAAAATTTTGAGTGCCATAAAGTAACTCTGAGTACCATAAAGTAACTTTAAGTACCATACAGTTACTTTAATTACTAAATATTAGCTCTAAGTACCGTAAAGTAACTTTATGCATAAAAAATACCTTGCAGAAACTTAAAAAACTTTTAAAAGTAACGTAAAACAGTTCAAAAGTGACTTAAAATAACAAAAGGTATTTTAAAATACTTTAAAGTCTCACAAAATTATTTAAAGAGTTTTACTACAAAAGTTAATTCAAATTAATCTTTAAATTAATCTCTAAATAACTAGAAAGCTCTTCAGTTACTTTCAAAATACCATAAATTAACTTAAAAGTACTTACAATGTCTTCAAGTATCATAAAATAATTTAAAACAATATTAATAATACTTTCAAGTACCGTAAAATAATCAAGATAATTTACAACTAAGATGGCGAAAAAGAATTAATTTTACGTGTAAAATTGAATTTCTACTAAATAAATGGAGATTTGCGCGAGTATTAAAAAATTATCAACACTCTGTATCAGTGCATTCATGCGGAGATGAGGGGAGAAAAAATTCACGAAAGAAAAAGGAGCTTTTAAAAAACAGCGAGGGCAAAACTAAAGCATCCAATTAAAACTCATGAGTCTGCAGCAGCGCCATAGGATGTCCTTTGCAGAAATGACACTAATTACACTTGCTCTCGTGTACCTGAACGTGTACAATATTTACAACTGGCAGAGACTAGAGAATACAGTTGGGCCGATTATTATCGTAATTATGATAATGACTCGTTATAATAGAAAAGCGCAGACGACCTCAGAAAAGTTGCTGGCAAAATCTCTGAATTTTGTGCATACAAGTGGAGATAATCCTAAGTTAGGGTTGTGTTGCAGAGACAGAGAGATTAGAGACGTGAGAAAGAAAAGAGAAAAGTAAAATAGAGAGAGACAAGAAAAAATAAAATAAAAGAACGAGATAAAAGAAAGAAAAGAAAGAAGAGAAAGAAAAGAAAGAAAAGAGACATTAAAAAACAAAAAGAACAAAAACAAGAGAGGAGAGAGAAAAGGAGAAGAGAAAAAAGTGAAGAGTGAAAAGAGAGGAGAGGAAAATTATAATAAAGGAGTAGAGAGATTGTTATGGGGTCAGCGAATTTTCTGTTAGACCAGGTGTGGCCCAATGCTGCCGGTATTTCTACACGCCATGCGAGCTAACGAGTTTCAAGATAAAACACCGAAATGTCGTCAGGATTAATTAAATAATTAGAACGCGCAGTTATCCTGCCTACCGCGCTAATTTCAGTAGCAAGCCACTTGGAATCCCACAACCCTTTTTATTTTATTATCATAATTATTGTTATTACCCAGCAACAACGCGCTACATTCTGACTCCAAGTGAGAAAGGAGTGCCTTGAAAGAAATGGCAAAAAGGTCTATTCCAAAGCTGTGACACTCAAATTTCCAAATTACATAGCTTTAAAACGAGAAAAATTAAGAGACCGCAAATAATTTTATTTAATCATCTCACTTTACTCTCATTCTTCCGCTCCGAGAGAAATTCATTAGCTAAAATTGTCTGCATATAGACAATATAGCTCTCTATATGTAGATATAATCTTAGCTTGTCAATATGTAGACAATTTTAGTTTGTCTGTATGTAAACAATTTTAGCGAATGAATTTCACTCGAAAAGAGTTTTTTCTAGACTTTATTTGAAGAAATGAAGAAACTAGTCCAAAACGTATAAATTTATGTCCTTGGGCGAATAAAGTGCGTGTTATTTCCCTAGGTAAGACAAGAACACTCTATTCGCTTAGTAAAAAACACTTTAATGACCTTGGTAATTAAAGTACGTTTTATTCTACTTGTTAAAAAAGATATATTCTGTATCCTACATAAACTACGCTTTTTACACTGGGTGCAAAAAGTTTGTTTATTTCCCTAGGAGAATAAAGTACGTTTTACTTCCTTTTAGGCGAATAAAACACAATTTATTTCCCTAGGCGAATAAAGTACGTTTTACTTCTTTTAGGCGAATAAAGCACAGTTTATTTCCCCAGGTGAATAAAGTACGTTTTACTTCTTTTAGGCAAATAAAGCACAGTTTATTTCCCTAGGTGAATAAATTACATTTTTTCTCTAGGTGAATAAAGTACATTTTACTTCCCTAGATGAATAAAGTACGCTTTACTTCTTTTAGGCGAATAAAGCACAGTTTATTTCCCTAAGTGAATAAAGTACGTTTTACTTCTTTTAGGCGAATAAAGCACAGTTTATTTCCCTAGGTGAATAAAGTACGTTTTACTTCTTTTAGGCGAATAAAGCACAGTTTATTTCCCTAGGTGAATAAAGTACATTTTACTTCTTTTAGGCGAATAAAGCACAGTTTTTTTCCCTAGGTGAATAAAGTACGTTTTACTTCTTTTAGGCGAATAAAGCACAGTCTATTTCCCTAGGTGAATAAATTACATTTTTTCTCTAGGTGAATAAAGTACATTTTACTTCCCTAGATGAATAAAGTACGTGTTACTTCCCTAGGTCAAAAAAGTACAGTTTATTTCCCAAGGTGAATAAAGCACGTTTAATTTTCTTTGGAGAGCAAACTAAATTTTACGTCCCTAGCTGAATAAAGTACATTTTATTACCCTAGGTAAGAAACGACCAGTTTAGCATCCTAGAACAAAATCGATTTTATCACTCCCGTAAACAAAATAGCCCTGTTTTTCTCAGATCGAAAGTACACTCTTTGTCACAGGTATTTAAAATTGACCATTTTTGTCACAGATATAGAAAATTGACAATTTTCGTGATATAAATTCGCAAAATATTTTCTCATTCATTTGTTTTACATTTTGTATTTTCGAGTGGATACTTTTGGGTTTGCTTGGGACAGAGACAAGCCTGACAGTGGCGATCTATCACTTAAGATCGCGTAAGGTAACCCAATCCGACTACCTTGGTTTTCCAATGGCTTTCCCGCGAGACTTTTAGTCGAGACTTTTTCTGCAACGAGTGTACAAGCTGATGTATGGCTCGTGATTGGAGTAACTGTACACACTACACACACGGAGGGAATTCCGTAATCTCATGGGACAGAGGAACCAGCAACCAAGGGGAAGATCATCCGGGAAAGGAGTTGGTCTTTCGATATATCAATTCCACATCGAGAGCATCCCTCTAACCAGGGGGCGAGGATCCGTCCTCTCTCTCTCTCTCTCTCTCTCTCTCTCTCTCTTATCTCTCTTGACGATTCACGATAAGTGAAATGGAGCCGTAAAAAGTACGTGAGAGCGGTAGCCATATCCGTCATGTACGAAAAGAAGATCGATCGGGACTGTAATTGGTAAGCAATCATAATAGCGGTCGGGGAATACTGAATTTCACGACTCCTTTCACAAAGGATGCTCCATTTCAATAATTTAATTTTCTGATTTCAAATTCAATTTCACCTTTTTTCCTTTTTATTCAATTTTATGTTATTTATTCAATTAGGCGTGTACTTTTTCTTACATATTTATTAAGTGTGTACATATGTGTGTGCGTGTGTGTGACGCGCTCCAAAGAAAGGGACCTTAGAAGGAAAACAAGTAGAAAACTATTCATTTCATGAAAATTTTGCTTCCTTATAGATGAATTTTTTACAAAAATCAACCTTTAACATTTTTTAAAAATTCAAAAAA